>OMNV01026153.1:0-58827 GCA_900303265.1 Brotula barbata | reverse complement strand
GCCCACAGAGAGGGAGAGAGAGAGAGAGAGCGAGAGAGAGAGAGAGAGGGAGGGGAGGACTCTGAGTGATTCAACGGCACCACCTGCTGGACTCGACCGATCTTTTTGCTTTTTCTTTTAAATTTTTCTGTATTCTTCAATTCATCTCTCGCAGTCTCTCACTCTGAAACCATTCATTGACTCGATCACACTTTTGACACAGCCATAAACATAAACATCAGCCAGTTTAGAGAAAATTTGCAGATCTTACTTCTCCATTTTTTTTTGCAAATTTCTGCACGCATTTTGCCCTGTGATGCAGGTTGAACACACTTACAAGACAGATGTCATAACCTGACCACAGCAAGTCATAATGAAGCAGATGTGGTTGACCAGGATGTGGTGAGAGCAGAATGAGGCAGTTCAGAGTGCACAGGAGGCACAGGACGGAGAGGTTGGCACCAACAATGGATGGAGACAATGTGAGGGCAGGGGACGAAGAAAGTGCATGAGGTGGAAGAAGAAGAGGAGGAGGATGAGGATGAGGAAGAATAAGAACAGGAACAGAAACTGGATCAACTGTGAAAGAGCGTGATGATGGAATCACACCGAGGGAAGCAGGACAAAGACAAAGACAGGGGGACAGAGAGGAAACAGTGATAAATAGAGCACAGACACAACTAAGAAGAGAATGAAAATAGAAAGAGAATATAAATATAGACGTACAAATTTAACAAAACTATACACGCTGATTATATATATAGATGTTCTATACACATTTCACTTGCAATGGTACTGTATGCAATATCTATACTGTGTAACGAACTGTAAATATTTATTATATTATAAAGATTTCACATTATTTTTCCAGAATGCGGTTTGAAAACTGGGTTTTGTTTACAGTTTTGAGGGAGACATTCAAAGGTATTGAGAAATGTGTCTTCATGTTATGGGAGGGACAGTCCCACAGTTTCAGTAAGCTTCATTTCTTCATATCCTCTACAGTTTTTCTCATAACTGCAAACACTAAACCCCATTTTCAGACTGATAAGTTCGCATTATTAAAAAAAGAAGAAAAAAAAAAAGGTTAAAGGTTATAAAATTACACACTCTTCCTCTCCCGTCATAAGAGTCTTTCCATTGTTGGTAACATCCTCCATCGCAGTGCGTCCTGCCCACATCCTGAACAGCAAGTTTCAAAAATTATGCGTTTCAACATGCAAATAAAGAAGATGTACTGGGCACACCTCCTCAGCCACAACTCTTGTTTATTCTGCTTCACTAGTTTTGCAATTGCAGCACATTTCTTAAAACCATCCATCGGTTTCTATACAAACAACTTTACTTTCACAAAATCTCAGACTCTTTTTATGGTCGTAGACCAAGCCAGTCATTTCCCTTCACCCCCACCAGAGAAAAATGCTCAGTGTCTATGGGAAAGTAAATGCATTTTACAACTCGGTATCACAGTTCACTTTAGGACTTTAGGTATAATAAAATGCAATAGTGCAAACAATCCAGCTTTGAATGTTTGCGGAGTCCACACAGTAAAAAGACAATGCTTCAAATGGCCAGGTAGTAAGATGTCATGCTAAGTAAACAGAGGTAAATGGACTGCATTTCTATAGAACTTTCATCCAAAGCACTTTACAGTTTTTATTTCAAATTCCAACCACTTAAGCCACGCCTCCCCACACAACAGTACACTGTAAATGCACATCATTTTGTCTTTATGCTGCTCCCTTTCCCTTATGTCCCTCTCATACAGGAACGCAACTCAAAATTCTTCACAATGTGGAAATTCATGCTTCACATAAAACAGAACATTAATATTAAAAATTAAGATGAAATTAAAGTATAAACACACAAAATAGAATCAGTTGTAAGACAGGATAAAAGACAGGGCATAAGTGCATAAAATCCAGTAGAATCTTAAAAAAGGTGCAGCTGTGCATAGTGCAATCATGTGCTAAGAAAAGGCAAAAGTTAAGAGATATGTTGAAAGTTTTCTGTAAAAAGAATCAATCAAGCTAGCTGTTCCACAAACAAAAAGAATAGCACACGCGCACACACACCCAACACAACTCTTTTTAATTATGCACCAATTCATCAATAATTTTTTGGGTGATTCAGTATTGTTGTAGGTACGTATTTGTAACGTGGAGAGACAAACAGGAAGTTCATCAATTATGATTATATATCATCATATCCAGGGGTGTGTAATGTTTCAATATGATCAGAGGTGCAATATTTTAGTCTGAAGCCAATCTGACTTTAGCTCTGCACACTGTGTGGTGAGGACGTCTTGAGTTGATGATTCATCCCCAATGATTGCTTCCATCGGTGCCTCAGCAGTTGTTTGGGTCAAAGTTGTCTTGTCACCTTCAGCTTGTCTCTCAAACATTCATCATCAGGCTGAGGATTCTGCCTCTACATTAAGCAATCTGAAAGTGCAAAAAGAATCAATGAATGACAACCGTCTCCTTGACATTCTGACCTACATGTTGTGTATTTTATGTTCACTAACCTGTCATTTGATTCCGGAAATCCTTGATTCTGAAGGTTTATATCATGTTTTCCTGATACACATGACAGCGAGAAAAACTGTAAAACCAAAACCAAACCAAAACTGTAAGATCCAAAAATGATTATTGACAGTATAGATAACAAAAAATGCATCATATCATCTTGTGTATGCCAAAACAGTACTGATAGAGAGCTACAGCTTCACTCAGAAGAGCATAATCTATAATCCATACTGTATATGGAGTCCAAATTGTTTTAAAAAGGTAACAAAATACCCATATTTGTATTTACTTGTCATAATTAAGTGTGTTTTTTATTAATATATGACTCTACTTCACCTCTGGGCTCTATATTATCACCCATTTGTTGTTTGTTTGTTTGTTTGTGGTAGTGACTGGCTGATTATGTTATAATTTCTGTTCTACCTCCAGTGTGTGCTCCAGTTTGATCTAAAATAAAAACAATATTAATAAAATCTGGATCATTATAGCATACTAGTCTGTAACAGATATTAATGTAAACTATTAAATACTCACATGTGTTTATTTTGCCCGCTACTTTTTGCATATGCTTCATAGGCTCAGGGCTACGCAGGCAGACAAAATATCAGAGGGAACTCACCAACCACAACAATCACTGCAGCAATCACTGCAACAATCACTCCAACATGTCCTCTACTAGTTCCGGCCCCTTTATCTGGAAGCCAGAGAAAAACAGTCATGATTATTCAAATCAATGGCCATCAGCCAATGTTATATATCTGCTGGACATGTCACTTTAATTAGACAAAATATCACATTGCGTGGCACTTACTAGGATCTGTGCTATTGCTGGTTGATGGTGGACTGGCTGGAAGCGACAGAAAAAACTGCTTTGATGACAGCAGAAATGCTGCTGAGGTCATGTTACATGAGTGTTACAGTGTTACCAGAGTCATTACCAGAAACATCAAGGCCAACTATTGAGAGGATGCGATGTGTGATAAGGTTTGATTGATGGAACCCACAAAAATACCACAACTTCTGATTCAGATGCCAGGCATAATACGCTTATCTGAACAAATATCCAGATTCGCTCGCGGAAGGGAGACTGCAATCATTGAAAAAATGACGATCAGGCAACAAAAGCTGTGCTGGAAACACAACTGTGCCTATTTTGGTTGTCAAACTGTCTGAATATGCTGTCTTGGTTACAAAAAAAGATGAGAAGCAAATGCCGTTCATCTGTGTAGATGAGAGGCCCAGGTGTGTGAATCTTGGAAATGGACAAATGTGAGCGGAGACCTGACTGGCAAGAGAAGGAAAAACCCTGACAAAGGAGACTTACCATCACAGAGAGGACCATGGGTGTGAGAAAAAAAAGACAGAGATGAAATACCTCACAAACACAGCACATGGCCTTAAAACAAAAGAAGATCATGGGGGCAACCCTTACCTGTCCACAGCATAGCAGCAATGGCGCTGATGTCTGTTTGGTCAAAACAAAAACATGTGAATATTCTGATGTTAACATCTGAGGAGTTGTCGGTAAAAACAAAAAGGTTTATGTCACGATTATATGTTATTAGATAGTTATATCTTTATTTAGATGGAACGCACAACTAAAAAAAACTGAAACTGCAAAAAAAGACACTTACTTAGATGTTTTACACAATCCATGTAAGAAGGATCGGCATTAGAGTTCTCAAATTCACACTCAGCATTTTTATGGTCCATGAAGACAAAGGCTTGTCCATTGTGCTGGCAGGTGGCATTGGGTGCTGGGATTCCGTTACATTTAGGGATGCTACCATTCTTAACACGGTTGAAAATATTTTTATCATTACAGAATATATCTGTCACATTTTCAGCACATCCTGTCTCATCGCAGACAAACACCACAGCCACATGGTCGTGTCCACCTGTAACATCGTGGGAAGCATCCATGAGAAAACCCACATTTCACTGATATTCAAAATTTCTAGTACTCAGACATCAGACTCACTTTGACATTTCTCGGGGACAGAGGATTGGGACAGCGTCAACGCAAACAGCACAAGAATAAGCGGTAAGAACCCTGACGAGACAAAATAGAGATAAATGTAGAGGCGACTGAATGACATTGGACCCAGTTAAAAGTAGGTGTAATCTTGAAAACATACTCGAAAACTTCTGCACAAAGAAATCCAGGATCTTCCATGAAGAATGTCTTTCAGCTCGTGTTGTCGGAGGACCTGTGTGCTCGCTTTCATTGTTCCTGTTGGAGAATCACTTTTTTTAATTGATTTGTATGGTGACCTTGACGGCTCAGGCGCTTTGTCATTTTAAAAAGGACGCGCAAATTGACAGAATATTCAAATTCAGATAACATCAACATCAATTTGACAACATATTTGCAGCAAGTTTCTGTCCTTGATTGTGTTGTGAGACTTTTCAGCGAAAGTGCTGTCAAATCGATGCGGGCGTTTTCTCCATTTGTCGATTTGCATGTATTAGTTAAATGAAAATGCGCTAAATGTTCTGGCCAACGTCATTATCGTTACTGGCCTTACCGAGTACATTTCTAAATTTTAAGAGAACAAATCATTTATCATCATTTCATTCCCGCTCGCTTCTAGGACTAGGACGCTTCTTTTACAAAGGACTGAACTGGTTATTCTGTCCGTTCACCGTTTATTGTATTGTAATATAAACTTTTCATTGTCACCCGAACTGATGTGTAACATTCGGCCTTCAGGGTTAATTGATGAACAATGTTACACAACCGGCCAGTTAAAAGCGAAACCTGTTTTAATTTCTCGGAACTTGTTTACAGTCTTACAAAATCTTACAGATGAGATTTGTGGTTGTGGGCGAAACAAATAAACTTGATTTGACTACGGGATAATAACGAGTCAGATTCCTGGAGTTACTGCCTGTCACGTTTTATCAAAAGCCGCTAATTACTACAGCGACCAGAGCACCAGAGAATGAATGAGTTCCCGTCACATATCACTTTCCTGTCGGTTTTCATCGTTCATGACTTATTTATATATACACATATACAGTATATGTTAGATGAAAGATTACCTGGAAGACCGGAGCGCTCCGCGAGACATCGTTCAACTTTTTAATGAGCGGCAGCTTTGCGATCAGGAAATTATTTTTCCGTTTAAGTACGCATGCGTTTACCGCAACGGGGCATGTCAGTCAAGATGACGAGGATTCACGGTGCCATCGCCTTGAATGCTTTGCAAGCAAACGCATTACAAGAGGAGCACTCAGTGCCAGTGTTTTCTCTAATATCTATCCAGATGCTTAATGATAAAATGCATCTTTCCTACCCAAATGCGGAAGTACGTAAAAATAAATAGTAGTCATATAATTGCAGGAGTAGCATTTTTTCCAGACATTCCCATCAGAATTTGAATGCATCACTGCAGCGTTTCTACAAAGCCAATATTAAAATTACAATCACAAAACCTGACTTCCCTTGCCAAATCAAAAAATCGCCTCAAAACTTGTTTTATCTGTGCTCAAAATCAAAGTTTTCAAATCACACAAGCCAGTCAAAAAGCCACTTAAAGCACTATTCAGCATTTATTACCCACTTCATGAAAAAAATGGAAAGCACAGTGTGTAAGCTGTCTGAGGTTTTGTGAATATAACTTCCAAAATTGAGTTTTGTGCTCACAGTTTTGAGCAAAGGGTGGTTTCCAGAGAAGTCTCCTGCTATTTGAGAGAACTGTAAATTGTGACGGTATAGTAGTTTTCATAGGTGCCGTTTCGGTTTCTGAGGAAGTGCTCGCGGATGGTACTAAGAGGGGCTGATTTTTATGGGAAATTGCTTCTATGCTGATCACCTTGACAGTTTTACATATTCTTATCTTCCAGGTTCTGCAAAACTTTGTACTTCACCTCTGTTGTAGAGGCCATAGTCACAGCTACTGTCAGTTTTATTGCTGCAATTTAGTTGTTTGTTTGTTTTTTGTTAAAACCTCAACATAAAGGTTCAAAGGTTCAAATGTATTTCCCTGCAAATTTGTGGTCGAACGCTATTGTATTTCCAAGGATTTGCCCTAGGTTCAACACAAAGCTCTTTAGCTAATAAAACCTTTATATTTTGACCCACAATTTAATTTGAATCTTTAAAGATAACACAGAATTGAGGCATCAATGGCTGTGATTAATTCAAAATTGCAGTTTTTCATTAGATTTTTTATTTAAAAGGTACAATTTTGCTTCCACTCATTTAATCTAAGCACACAAATACCAAAGGGTCCTGGTACAGACAAAATGTAAATTCTTCACTCTCCAAAGGCAAATACATTGATTCAGTCCAGCTCGATGAGAAATTATATTTATTTTCTCTTCTTGAAGAAAGATAACGGAAGATATTGGTGGTGCGTCAAACCACCTCTGTATAAAAAGATTTCAACTTTTGAGACGATGACCTTTTTAGATTTCGATCAGAGTTTTGCTGTGGAAAACAATGAAAGAAGTCTCTATTTAACAGAGGAAAATGTTTATAAAGCCCATTGCAATCGTTTGAATAAGCTTATCGCCAGTGCTTAGGAAGGGCTAGTGAAAGGTTTGATGAGACCCAGATCCATAGCCTTGACCAGGCATGTGCGTCCTACATCAATGACCTCCTGCCTCTTAGGATTGTCCTCTGCCTTCCCAATCACTGTGAGGATTTCCAGCATCTCACTTTCAATCAGCTTCTTCACCAGTTCGCTGTTGTCTGAGTTCAGCATGTTGTAGACGATCACAAGGCCACGGTGCTGGATGCCTGGGTGGCTGTGGAGACATAACCTCTGCAGGATCTCCAGCCACTGAGTAGTCTGTTGGTAGAGATGAAGTCATGAAGTCAGTGACACTCAGGGATCACGTCGCTATCCGTGTGACCAAAAAGCAGGTAAAAAAAATGTCAGCGTAATGAAACCGACCAATTCTGATATTTTATGAAACTTTTAGTGACAAATATACTGCCTGGTATGGCACTGAGTACACAAGCACAAAATCATCATCGACACATCACATCGTCACAAAACCCATTTTGAGCCACCAATTTAAATAAAATAAAGATTGTTGTTTTGTAAAAATATCTTGTTTTGAAATGTATTCAGTGAGAAAGAGTTGCCTCAATACGAGTGGCTCCAGTTGTTTCATTTTTATTCTCATTCTCATTTTTCATTCTATACATTTGTTTTAGTAACCCATCACTGAGCCTAAAGTGTGCAATGGATAACGATGAAAAACTTAAACCTTTACTTATTGCATCCAAACTGGTGACCCAAAGTCTACGCACTTCATCCCCATGCCCAACTGTGATGAATTAGTGGAAATCTATGAGTGTGTGTGTGTCTGTGTGTGTGTGAGAGAGAGAGATTTAAAAAGTATTGTTTCCTTCATTGAACCTTCACAGGGTTTCCAGAGAGGTCATTATATGTCAATGTCACATGGTTTGTCCTGTCCTGCTGTCTAGTATCAACATAAAATCTTTGAGAAAAAAAAATAGTATGATTTTTTTTTATTTATCAATTTCTATCCAGATGAATGGAAGGTATGATTTGTAACATCTGCCAGCTGCTGTAAACAATCACTTTTACTGCCAGAAGTGTTGATTTGGTCATTGGTCAAAGTATTGTTGTACGTACCACCAGGGTCATTTTGGTACAGAGTTTCTTCTGAGCTGCAGTGAGCATGGCGAGAGCTCCGGCTGCAGCGATCTGAAGATCGTCATCATCTTCACCACAAAGCAGCACCAGTAGCTTCAGCTTGTCATTTCCGTCCTCCATGTAACGTTCTTGGACCTGGAATACACACACACACTCAATGTTAATATGTTCTATGTAGCCATGAAACACTGTTTTTACTGTATACTTCACATTTGTTTGTGTGTGTTGCCTCCTCACCTCTTTACATGTCACAAGGTTGCACATACATTCCGTGGCAGCTTGTCTGATTTGGTCGTGCTCTTCAAACATGTAGCTCTCAATTTCTGAAAGAGCATTCTCTTTGAGAATCTTTACCCTGCGTCAGAAACAAAGGGTAAATGGAAAAACCTTGCTGACTAATCACTGTGATGGAGAAGTAGAGAGACCACAGTGTTATGTGATGAATAATATCTCACCTCAGCTTCTCACTGTAGCCTGCCAAGTTGGTTAGGCCTCGTAGAGCTTCGTAGTTTTGCATTCCATCTCTGTCCGGTTGTAAAAGACTGACTAAAGGCCGCACTACCTCATACAACTTCCAGGAAATACAGCAGATGAGTGAAAGAGGAAGAGGCAATGACAGCAAAACATTTTAGCACTTGCTGCTGTAAGGTGCATGGTGCATTCTGTGCACAAGTACATGTTCACAATACATACTATTCGGTCATCATTGGTTCATTATTTATATGTATAAAAACAACAACATGTGCAAAATAAAGCAGTTTTGTGGTTCTTACCCTCTCACCGGGGAAGGCAATCTCTGGGTTTGAAATAGCTGCAATCTTGGCAAGTGCATGGCTAGCTTTCACTTTCCCAGCATCGGTTCCTTCCAGAGCCAGTGGAATTAGAGCCTGATGGAAGACAAAATATTTATAGTATTTACACTTGGTTGACATAGTTGAACATCCAAACTTGTTACTCACCTTTCCACCACCTTGGGCTACAATAGTGCCACGATCTTTTGGATTGTCAGACAGTGCCAGGAACACCCTTGGGTTAAACACGAAAAACAAGTTGAAGCATTTTTTAGATATTTGGCCTACGTTTACAAGATCATAATCCTTCGAACTGACCTGTTTGGATCCCTGTGCCACCCCAAAGATAGAAGTTATTTTAGCTTACATGTATACATGTATAACTCTCCCAGCTACTTCACATTATGGGGCAACATGGTGCAAAGAGAGAGCAGTTTACCATCCATAACTGCTGTGAAAACCTGCAAGTTATTGTAGTGTAGTGATCCGTGTAAAACGCATATTTCTTGGTTAAAAAGCCTTCTAGAGCCTCTTTGATATAGTTCAAGGATTGTGTAACGTGTACCCTTAGGATTCATTCTGTAAACTTCTAAGTGTGTGTAACTGAGCGCTAAACATGACGTTTTCCAGAAAATCATTCAGTTCAGTAAAACTGCTGACGACCACTGAATTCCCTTGTCTTTCATCAGAATGTGGAGTTAATTTGATGAGTATGTATTTTTATCTATCACAACGTTCCGTCACTTTGACATGCTACGTGCTGCCTCACCGACCTTGCTAGCATCTCCTTGGTTTGATCAGTAAGAATGGAGTTATCAGCTTTGACCATAACAGTAAGAGCTGATGTGACCCCAGCCTTCAGCAGCCTTTTCACTCTCTTCTCAATAAAGTCCTTCTTGTCCTGAGAAAAGAAAGATGCCAATATTCTTAATAGAGCTGTTCCAGAAAGGTACAATTAACATTGCCCATGCATACAAAAACATTTACTCACACATTTAACTACAGGGAATGTCATCAAACAAGCAAAACAAGAAATGCGGTTTGTTTTCTGTTGTCTCTCGTTACCTTGGGATGTTGCTCGGGCACATGTTGCTTAGAGAATTGAGCCAGTTGAACCATCTCTGGGATGATTTCTTTCTTGTCATAGCTGTTGGTACAGTTGACAAGGATACAAGCTACTGCATACAGGATTGTCTTATCTGTAGACTGAAAACACAGAGACAGGACGTTTCTGATGCAGCTCTGGGTATAATTACAATTACACACATTATATAATCACATATCGGCTACCGTACATATGCCAGTAATGTCTGATCATTTCCTACCTTGGTCAGTTCAAACATGGCTTTCATGGCAGGCTCGTCCTCAACAAAGTCATCTTTTACATCAGCATCATTTGTCAGATAAGCAAGACCCTCGATAGCCCACTTCCTTGTTTTGGTATCAATCTGAGGATTACAGAGCCACCTGTAATGAAATAAAAGAAATTAACCAAGGCGGAAACTGCAGCGTTGCGGTGGTATATGACCACTAAAATAGAAAATTAAAAAATTAACCCTATATTATGGACCAATCCTTTGCACTTGTCATACTATTGTCCATACCTTGCTTTTGGACTTGTGTTATGGTTGTGCCATGTTGGTTTTGGCATGGACACAAAACATCTTTTAGCAATGTGTACTCACTTCCTGCACTGCTTGGCCAACTTCTCTGTGGAGCCCTCAGCAAACTGCCTCAGACTGTAATCATCACCACCGGCTGAACCGAGTTTGCAGAGACCCTGGCAAATACACACACACATATTTAAAATTAGGATGAATCTAGAAAGTGTGCGATCTACTTCACAGTGGATTCATTCTGTTTAATTCAACAAAGATTTGATGATAATTTTTCTGGATACATTTTTTCAGCTGGGATTGGAGTATAAAGTTCTATTCTATTCAATTCTACACTCACCACCAGTGCTCGTATTTTAATCTTCTCATTCTTGGTCTTCTTATAGATGTCCTTGAGCAGCGACACGCCGTTCGTGATGAGGAAGCTGGCTCTGCTCATCTTTGACGAGGAGTGGATCAGCGCCTCCACGGCAACCATCTGGTCCACCTCACGCTCGGAACCACATAGAGCCACCATCATCTCCATGACGCCTTGCCGTCCGACCAAAGCGTTTCCAACGTCGAAGGGACCCTGCAGCAACCCTGAGATGGCGTTGATAGCATGGATGGTTTTGTCCATGTTGTTGGGGTCAATCTTGGATCTGAGGAAATGGAAAAGGCAGAACGTCATGTTTGTATTTGTAAAGTATTTTTGAGAGCAGATAAAAGTGCTGTTGGCTACAACACTCCATAGGTCTACAAGCACTTTAAAACTTTGACTATACTGTGATTTAAGCAAGAAATCAACTTATCCAAACATCATGTGTACGTCTTAAAGGAATTAGAATTGAAATTACGTGTTTGCAATTCTTTTTATTCAAGCATGTATTGTTTTAATCAGAGTATACATTCCCTCTATGGCTACACTTTTTTATTGCCTCATATGGCAATAGAAAAATAAAATTCATCTGTACATGTTAACCGCATTTTTGGAGTATTAAGTGCAGGTAACCGTGTTGAAAGGGAAAGTCTGTGGTTAAAGGACATACTTGATGTATTCATCACAAATGTCCCTGAAGTTGTCTCTCTCCGGGTCACATTTGAGGTCATCGTAAATCTTGTTGAGAAGCACGCTGGCTATCAGCTGTGTGTTTTCTGTCAATGGCAGTTGGTCTGGCAGTTCAGGAACCTGACCACACACTTTGAGGATTTTCTTTAGACCTGGAGAACGAATGCAGTACATGTAAAATTGGATTCACAAACTTCATTTGCCAAAGAGTCTGAAATCAAGTGATGGGCGGAATCAGTCAACTCATGCAGCTTTCCCGCTCACCGTGATCAATGGTGAAGAGGGACCTGGTGTTGTCTTTTTCTTTCTTGTCTTTGCGGGGTACATTCTTGCTCAGGAGGTTTAAGGCCTGGTCTCTACCATGGCCAGATACCTTCATGCTCCCAACCATCTCCAGCAGAGAGAGCAGAATGGTCTTCAAATCTTTAGATGCATCTGCGGAGGAACACAACACACACGATTGCATCTCTCTGTAAATAGCACAGTAAAACCTTCCTGACAGGAGAAACCAAACTAAAATGAGCACGGAATAATGTCCATAATAAAACTTTCCCTTTCTTGAACATACTAATGACATTGTTGTCTCACCCAAAACTAAGGCTTCTTCTTTCCCATATTCCCTTTTGTCTCCACCAGTGAGCGAGTCGTTGATGCACTGGAAGAGGTTGCATACTGCCAATGATACCTCCTCATTATCCACAGCCATGATGCTGCACATCTTATCAACGCCCACCATATGATTAATTGCCATTGCCTGTAAAGAAAAGCACATAGCATGAACATAGAGTTGCCACCAATACACGAGTGTGTGAAATTCTATTATATTTGGCTTTTATTTAGTGTTTACACAGTCATACGCACTCGGGCTTTGTGTCCTGTGCACATCCCTGATAAGGTACGAATAGCAGCGAGTATCATCTCTGGTTTGCCTGTCTCTATCATGTTGAGCAGCAGAGGCACGCCATTGTTCTGGAAAATTCTCTCTGCCCCTGCGTCTTCTCTTGAAAGGACAATCAGGTTGTTTGCGGCCTAGAATAGATGTTAAAAATAGAAATAAATTGACAACTCAACGTGCATGTTTGCGCAAATAACCATAACAAAAATAAAAGTAGTGTATTATGTTTGGAAATGAGAGAAAACACCAACTTTTTCCCTCTTCTCTTTGTCTGTTTCTTCGTCGAACAGAAGGTCAAACATGTTTTGAACCCTTGAATCTGTGGAAAATGTTGTTTTCAGCTGTGGAGAAGCAGAGCGTAACTCGGTCAACACGCTGTAACAATGGAGCAATTTCGTGAATAAACAAGTCCAGGCAGGCATGTTTTATGTTTGCATGTTTTTAATTTGATAGCGGTGCTGATGGTGATCTTCGTGACCTGTGAAACGTTTGACGCACTTCTCACACTTATCTTCTCTTATGTACCTTAGCCTGGATGTCTGCCCCCAGCCTGCGAAGAGTCTCGAGAAACGTCTTGTTCTTGGGTTCAAGAGTGGCACATCTCTGCACATCCTTGAATGCCATATCCAACTTTCCCAGCTTCTCCAGGGCTTGGCAGCGTCGGTACAAAGCTTTAATGTCTGATGCATCAACATCAATGGCTAAAAAAGAGGGGGAAAAAAAACAATGATGTTTTGATAACACGTACACTATGTCATGCTTTTGATTTACTTTCACTCCTCAGCTGTGTTCTCTACATTTGCTATCCTACCTTTGGTTGCATCCGAGACTGCGTTGGCATAGTTTTCCTTCAAGAATAAAATAACCAGAAGATACAGATGGAAGATGAAAGATGGAAGACGCAGCACACATATTCTTCAGCTTGTTTGTGTACGTATTTAGTGAAAGGTTTACCTTTTTTAGGTAGCAGGCAGCTCTGTTCCTGTGAATGACAGCCAGCACTTTCTTGTCCTTGCACACTTTGACAGCTTTAGTGTAGCTTTCAATGGCTTTATCAATATCTCCGGCCTGGAAATACTTATTTCCTTCATCTTTTAACTGGACTGGATCTCCCATCTATATTATAAAAATAAATATATATAATAAATACATTAACAAGATATGTAGATCTCAGAAAATGTAATATTCCATGTAAAATCAATTGTTCTGTCAGCACCAATAACCCATCTCCTTCTTTTCTTCAATGTAACCAACAGTCAGCAAATGTTAAAGGAGTAATTTGAATAGTAAACTCATGATAACTTTGGATCAAGACCAATCTTTCAGAAATTTCTAGATCTAACCAATCTTTCTACACATTAATGGTATTTCAAACGGGCAAAGATTGACATTGCATCAAATAAACATTTTAAATTAAAACCACTCTGCACCCCACACACGGTCTTATAATTTCTATCAGCGTTAGAACAAGGTTTAACAATAATGTAAGATTATAAATGGCTTTTCCTTACCATATTTGTTAATTAGTGTGCTGCTGAGTTGGGTTTCCTGTACGAAATGCCCATGCACATGTTATCTCTAACTGAAGATGGCCTCCCTCAGGCCTTATTTGGATATAGTCTCGTACTCCAGCCAGAAACCAACAAATGCCTTTCCCTAGTGGACAGGCATAATCTAACATGTTCCCCTGATAGGTAATCACTTTTTGTTTATCCCCCCAACACTTGATTCACTTCAGATACCTGACTGTCAGTCAAACCCTGATTTTAAAGAAGCCACCCCAAGCTCCTCTTGGAAGCTACACGTTACCTTTTGTGAGTTTTTGTGTTTGTGTTGATCCCTCCTATGTTCTTTTCTCCCTCGTTCTTCTCCGATGTTCTTTTCTCTCTGGATCTTGAATCTCTGATTGTTGCTTCAGACTTTCTCTATCTTAAATAGCCTTCGTCCACCGACACTTCAATTTATACAGGATGTCACAAAGGTGGGCCAGAACCAAGAAGGAACATCCATGCAAATCAAGGATCCACTGTAAAGACATGAAAACTTCTGAGAAGAGCCTTGTACCACAAGCCATGATAAATCATGATTTATTGGGTTGTAACAATATATTTTTTAGGTCTTAATGTGAAAACATAATGAATAAATCAATACATTTAGTTATAGCCTCCCCCTTAAAAGTTGGTCTGCTCCTGATTAGGTCTATTTAGGGTACAGCTATGATGACAGCTGAGAACTTACCAGCAAATGCCTGACGCAAGGGGGGTGGTGTGTGTCTGTGTGTGTGTGTGTGTGTGTTTGGGACGGACAGCTGCATAACCACAGCCAAACCCAACAACTTCTAGAAGAAAAGGATCTTGAGCATGAGCAGGGCTACCGTAGTGTTCTGCTGAAATAATACAAGATATAGTATTGCTTATGTGGACATGGCACATGATTCAAATTAATTTGTTGGGATGAAGGAAGTTGGTTTCTCTGAGATGATGAAGGAAGAGCAAGATTATACTGTATTTCCTTAGGGAGTATCCAGGAAAGACTGAGTAGGACAGAGATAGTGTTAACAATTGGAGACTGTTTTATGATTTAGTGTAAAAGTGAATGTGACAGTGAAACCTGGTGTTAATATTTATTTAGTGGTCTATTTTACAATACAGCAGCATTGTTCCCCTTAAATTTGGCTGTTACATCAAGTTACTTGCTTCCCTGCTGGATGGGAAAGTCTGTCAATACAAATAATAAAATTTAGACTGTGTTTCTGGATTGTTACACAAAGCAAAAACTACATATGACATATTGTCATGCTGTATCTGTGGCCTGGAGCGATCGTTTGAGGAATATAGTAGGGATTTAGCGCCCTCAAGTGGCACATTCCGTCCGCCCCTGTAACTATTACAGGGGCGGAGAAAGGCAACCAAGGTATATATGTAATTTAAGAAGATAGAAAATATAATAGGTCATAGGTTATGTTAAGATAGGCAATTCATCACAACAATTCCCTACATTTTACATTCTATATATTGTGGTTATTTAATTACACACCTGTCAGGTATGTTGATAGGTTTATGTTTATGTGCTAGTCTGTATATAAATTACCTAAACTTTAGATTCCTATCACTGCAGGACCTGATCCAGTTGGGATAGACATATATGAGGTGGCATTTCTGCTTTTTATTTTGAAAATCCTCTACTGGAACCTGCCCTGGTGTATGCCCTTCTCCTCTGCGATATTTTCCCACTTAGGCCAAAGTTCTAGGGATGTGATTGGTCGGTTACTGTCACGTGACACCGACATGTTTTACTTCTTTCTTGGTTTTGCATGATTTTGGCCATATAGTTGTAAATTCTGGTCCCACCGCAACCCCTAGCTACAACCCTAAGTATAGTCCTCACCATACAAGAGTATAAAATGTCGGGATTCGTAGGGTTTCTTCACTTCCGTGATGGCTGTACCGGATTGGCTACAGACGAAAATGAGTAGCCATTAAGCCTTCGTCTAAGTGGGAAAAATTTGCTCCCGTATCCGCTGAGCTCATTCTGTTCTCCGCATCTCCCTCCCGACCAAAGGCTGCAAGCACAGCTATCTTCATAAGTCACAAATCCTTAGTCCTATTTTATTAACTATTTAAGTAATGTAGGATGGCGTCGGGTTTTGGGAAGATCGTTGTTGGTACTTATGTGGAGATTAAGCGCAGTGATGGTGAGTTCTAGCCTGTCTGACGGTTTTCCTCGGCTGTGTAAGTTGTTTGCGGATCTTTGTTGCTGTGGAGCTGTTGAACACAGCAGCAGTCCTTGTTCCCGGAGCTGTAACCTTAATATGAGCTATAAGGGCGGAGTGCCTCACCGCGACTAAAGCCTTTCAATGAGTCCATACCTTTGTTAGCTAGCTAACACACCGGTCATCTTATGCAGCTTATGGCATGATAAGACTGAATGGGAAAATACATAATATTAGCTCCATTTTGACTGGCCATCGTTATGTTACACGCTTAGTAGCTTTTGTGATCTAACGTCAGTTAACGCCTTTGCTAACCAAGCTAGCGTTAGCTCGCCGTAAAGCAACGTTAACTGGAGATTAGCTTGGTTAGCGGCTAATGCTAACGTTGCCGGCTTTTACAGCAGTGCTCATTCAAAGCTAAACCCCGTATATCTGACGTTAGCCAAGAAGCTAAGTTCGCAATTTGACAAAATATGGGAACCCCTATAAAAGTCTAATTCAAACAATGGTTTATTGTACGCAAAATTAGCAACAATGCAACGATTATCTATCTATCTATCTATCTATCTATCTATCTATCTATCATTTTTAAATTCCAGAACCTTTTAAACTCAGGAATAAATACAGGAACAAATATATCAGGATGCATTCTGAGGAAATTTGTACAAATTATACTTAACACTCAGAATAAATAGAACTGTTATTAAGTAGGGGTTACTCTAATGTTTGTTTGTTTTTCATCGTAATTTTACAAAAAAAATCGATTTTTATGCCTTCTCTACATGGAATACTAAATTAGTAATGGGTTGCTAAGGTGAAGAAGTTCATTTCATTTATCAAAAATCCTTGAAATTACACTTAATAGTTTGCCTGTACTCCATTACCAATTATTTTTCCAGTGTTTAAGGGGTTAACAAATGTCAGTAGCTATTTGTGGAAACCTCTGCAGTCCGCAATCAAATTTTTTTGTTGAATTTGGACAGCATCACCTTACACATAGACATAATCCAAGCGCTATTGGCTAATTTGAGTTTGAAGAAGTGCTGCACATCTGTCACTGTCATCAGGATGAGGCTGGCATTACAACACACTGCAGCTTGTTTTACTATAGGTTGAACGATGTCAGGGGCGGCTGTTGCACTTCTCCACGAAAATGTCAAGCTTAATCCCGCTGTAAAATGTTTCAGGGACAGGCCTCAAAAAGATGGCACGGCACAAACACTGTGACACTCATAAACTAGATGATAGGAAGGAATATCCACACTTTGCTGTCTCATTCCTTATTCTTATGGGTAATATAAGATGAAACTGGTCGCTTTGAACATATTAGTTAGCAAAATTATAATAAGGAAATAGGACAGGCTTCATCACACATCACCTGTCTGGAGCCGATGTGTTGTCATGTCCATGTAAAATAAATGACACTGTTGATACTTGGAGTGAATCTTGAAACAACAGTTGCAGTCATAGGTCATTCGGAAGCATTTGCTGACCGTCAATCAGTAGAGCAGTGTGAGGGAACCTCGGTAGACTCAGAAAGGGAAGCGGTTTCTCCATCCTTATCCCTGCAGGTTTCTGTTTCATCCAGAGCAGGGATTGCCTTTGCACTAGGGGGGGTCGATGGCGACTGGTTCTGATGCAAAGCCAGATTCCGGCTATTAGCTGCCACCCCATCTGTTGCAGCCAGCGCCCTCAATTATGCTGGGGCTCTCTGTCACTCCTATGCATTCTCACTTTGTCTCGTCTCAGTCTATCCTGTTGTAAGGTACTGCCTGTTGAGAGCAGGATCTCATAGATAATGATTGTGTGTTATTAGGCTGTTGATCTTCTCCTGTCCTATTTATTATTTATTTATTTATTTATTTAAATGAGATGAAACAACCTCTGTTTAGTCTAGGTCATGGATTAGTTGAGTTGCTGTTTGGCCTTGTCTTAAAGCAGAGTATTGAAGAGATTTTCTTTGTTGATAATGTGACATCATTCACTAAGGAACCGATGTTTCTGTTGTAGTGAAACCCCTTGAGCTTTGTCAGGTACTGCACCACTCAGAGGATGGGTGGTGTGGCTAAACGTAGATCTTAAAATCCACTAGACTATGTGAACAGTGGCAAAAATACATTTAAATATTTGATACAATATGTAGATCCATGCAATGCATCTCTGTAGAGACTTGATCCCTTTATGTGCCATCTAACAAAAGGATAATGCACAGCTAGATGACAGAAATGTACAAATGTTGTCAGTGTGGACACTTGAAACCAGCTTAGGACCTCTGCTAGCGCTGAAACAATTAGTTAATTAATTGGTGGAATGACAGAAGCAATATTGAGATTCGTCATTTATCAAGTAACAATATCAAATGCCCATACATGTTTCATTTCGATATACAGTGAAATGAAAAGATTGACATTTTGGTATAATGCTTTTTGAGCATCTCAGTGGCATCACATTTGTATTGTATTTACATGAACATAAAGCTGCATTTATGCCTATGGTTTTTATGTCTGGTTACAGCTGGTTAAACAGGCAACCTTATTGTTTACCTAGTTTGTCTCTTCAGTAACTCAAGTATTTCAGCCTTTATGCTTCCTGTTGTGTTTTTGGTTTGGACTTGACTGAATGTTGACCTATGCTGCTGGAATTCCCAGTTGATTATCTGGGTCACTATGTCATAGTGTTTCATGTTTACACAGGAGATGAAATAATGTCAACCAACTGTGGCATACACATACAATATTTCACCTTGTCAGCAGAGTGGGACAGATACAGTTCACTGTTACTTACTACCACAAGTACTTTGTGTTTTGGGTAAACACAAATGTGATATAATGATGTAGGATGACCTTACGGGACCAAATATTGTGTGGTCAGACTCCAAATAAGTGATAGGAGATAGATGCTATTTTTGAACCCATACAGCTGGTTCAGCAGACTTCCATCTGTGGTTTCACACTAACAGATAGGATTCAGTGACTTTAACTTTTCTGCTTTCATTTTACTTATCGACATTATCAAGAATTTGGCAGATACCAGCTGTGATTTGGGGGCCTGACCGTCTGTCGTCTGTGTCCCCTGAGTCCCAGTGTAATCCTCTCTGAGTGCTCTCTGTGCTGCGTCCACTCTCAGAAGCTGAGCTGTAATGTCCAGCACAGTACGCTGCGCCTGTTGTTGCAGCTGCCTCCTCTGTTGTCAAAGCTCTTCTACCTTGTAACAGTCCAGCACCAAATTGTTCAAAGGTGTAATTGCATTTCAACTGGACAAACCCAGGTTTGTACTTTCCTTGTAAAGAGGGAGGAGTTTAGCCATTTTGCTAATTTGCTCATTTGGCTTTAATCAGCGATGCTGTAGCGTTGTGGTTTCATTTATGTACCCGGCTTAACTTTCCTTTACCTTTCAGTAGATCTTTTTCTGGTTTGCCTTGTGAAACTGTTAAACCTGTTACTATGACAACCGGCCTTGGGTACAGCTTGAGATTTATGAGGACTGCTGCCAATCCAGGGCAGGGCTGAGTGGTAAAGTTCAAATAAAAGAACATTTGTTTTGAAGCAGCTAGGGAATAATAGTGTGTATTTAGATCACAGGGAATTGTACATCAACTTGTAGTACTGTCTCGTTATTGGCACATCATACCTCTAAAAGAATCAAGGGCAACTGGACATAGTTGAAGATTTTTGAGGGTTTCTTCAGTTCTTCCCATGAATGGATGAGAGGTGAAACTTCTTGGTATCCTCAACCAAGTCCAGCTGCCCTTGATTCTACCCCTGCTGGATAACCATGACCTGAATGAATGAGAATCTTGAAACATTGAAGACAAATTATATTGTAATGTACCTAAGTTTTAATGACAAAAAAGGCATATTCCCACTTATTTACTGCTTTTGATTTGTTTGACCATAGAGTATAAAGTCACAGTTTTGTTCACTTTAAGGGTTATCTCTAGCCTTCTCAGACCCTGATCTTTCCAGAATACATGCTTTTTCCATCCCCAGCTCTCCCCCCTTAAAGTCACCTTGTTAGCTTGCCAGTGTAGCGTAACTGTGCCAGTTGATTGAAATGTTCTGAAGAACACCAAAAGCATGGTAGATCTGTGTCTGTGAATAATGAACACAGAAACACGCTGTTTCCCTGGACCTTGCTGGGAATGTACAGCTTACACTTGAGTTTGAATTGGCAAAAATAGGAGGTTGAGCAGGCAGCTGGTATTATGCTGCAGACAGGGAGGCTGAGAGAAGCATTAGAGGCCGGTAGCTGCAGCTGTGCTTGTCTCCATTATCAGTGATTCTCTTTAACGGGTGATTATCAGACCTCCCGGTCAGAGCTTACAGCCCAACGTTACAGCATCTGAAACACAAACGCTTCGGCTGTCTTATGTTGTTTCAGAGTCAGAATAAAATAACGTGACAGTACAAATAGCATCTTTTTTCAGAGGAACATCAGCACTTTATGAAAAAAGTAATTCTATGTTATCCAAATACCTGTGTCCCATGTTATTTTCTAAAATATTCAAGGTCACACGATAAAAAGCTGATCACAATCACTCATACAAAAACATCATTGCCACAATATTTGTATCATCAAAGAAAATGGTAGTTTTGAATATACTGTACTTAGTGGCAGGAGTAAGTGTATTTGACAGTGGAAAAATACTGAAAAATAAACGGAAAAATAACCTGCAACATATTTTCAGATAAAACATACTATTTTATGTGTGGCTGCCATTTCTATAATGGCCTTTTTCCACCACAGGTCTGAATGGTACTTAGCGGTAGGCTGCTTCCTTCAACAAGCCCACAGTGACATCAGTGCTATGCGCCACGTGTAAAAGTTCAGAGATTTTTTTTCAGACATTAACAGCAAATCTCTTAATGAACACATTTTTACTCACTTCTAACTGTCAACAACAGCTTAATCCCAGAACTGGATATTTGACAATATCCAGGCACCGGCCCTCTCCTGGGAGGTTTCTAATGAATGTAAACAACATTCAAGTCATGCTGAGAGCACACATTAGTTTGGCACAGCCCTACGTGGCTCAGAGAAATGCCATAACTTACTGGGTTCTTGAAATGAAATCAAGCACACATTTGCCATCTAATATCTGCTTTCCACGATACTTTCACAGGACGCATACACCAAGCGATGGTGACCTCACTGAATGAGGACAACGAGAGCGTCACAGTGGAGTGGATTGAAAATGGAGACACAAAAGGGAAAGAGGTAAACGCTTATTTCTACTCAGAGCACCAGCGGCAGCATGTGCTCCGCTGTTCTACGCTATGAATAATGCATCCAAAGACATTCAAGAGCTGCATGATTACACAACCAGCCAGCTTGTAGTACAGAGTCTGTGTCTAAAATTCTATGTCATTCTTCCCTCAATATATTTGGAATGATTTATGTCTATTCAGCAATGTAGTGGCTCATTGTACATGTAACATATACAGCACTAGTAATATTGGTTTACACCCAAATATAGGAACTAGACCATAAAGAATGGTTAATACCATCAGGTGATAGGTGGAATCAAAGATCTTTGTTAAATATTTTCCACCTAATAAAACCACTGTGGATGCTCTCACTGTGTCCCTGTTGTTTCATTATTCACTCTGTGTGGATCAACTGCTGTATATTCCCTGTAATCTGACAAGGATGGATCGATTCTCCTTTCTACCCCTCACAGCTTAAAGTTAGTCATTTCTACATTTCATGGCATTGGAGCTGATATGAAAGTAAAGCACATCTTGGATAACTTTTAAAAGTCTGATCCATCATGGGCGCACAATCTTGTTAGAGTATAAACATTTCATTGCATTAATCTTCACACCTATTTGTGGACAGATTGACTTGGAGAGTATATTTGCACTAAACCCAGATGTGGCCCCAGATGAGGAGATCGCCCCTAGCCCTGAGACTCCACCCCCACCTGCACTCTCATGCGCAAAAGTCAACAAAATTGCAAAGGTGAGTGTAAATCCCCTGTTGTAACAATAATAAAAATAATCACAACATATCAGAAAAGACTTTGTCCTGTATCGTTTCTTTCCCTCCCTTTTAGCTCCCTCATTCCCTTTACAGCTCATTTCCTTTGAAGTATCACACGCAGGTAGTTACGCTGCTTTGACTCCAATACAGAACCTGGATCCTCCTCTGTGACCAGTTAATTAGTCCTGATGGGAACACTGCATACATGCTGTACATAGTGGAGAAACAGAAACTGAACAACCAGCCATTGCCATTTGCCACACAGAAGACACGGATCATTATAAACATTGTTATTATTGATATTATTATAAGCAAAATGTGCCGATATGTGTTTTGGCAGTCACTGAGACCCCCACTGCAAACATGAGAGCCTTGTGTAATGACCACTAATCTGATTGTCAAGCTTTGCCTATTTCTGTATCTCTGTGTGTGTGTGTGTGTGTGTGTGTGTGTGTTTGTGTACAGTGCTGCTGTGTGAGTTGGATGGAGTTGAAGACTGAGTACGTTTTCTGTCCCTAGTCATGAGATAGAGCAAATCACTCATCATCTTATTTGAAAGTTTCTCATGGTCTCTCCTTGCAGAACCGTCGGACAATAGCACCTCCTAAGAATGACACTCCATCCAGGGATAACAGAGGTGTGTCCTGTAATATACTACAGTTCAATGATTAAACTGGACATAAAATTATTTACCACCTTCTTAGTTCATTAGAGATATCAAAGGCCATATCAGTGACCAAGTGTACTTAGAACCCTTGACCCTCAGATGTTTTTTATTCAGTTTGAGGTCACCACAGTTGGTGACATTATCATTTCTAATCACCAAATACATTTTTAGTAAGGTTCAAACTCCCGGCTCAAAAGTGTTGCATTTGATTAGAATTAAAATATCAAGCTATTGATGTTTTCACATGTTTCCAGTGATCCCAACCCGGGCCAGGCCCACTCAGCCACAACAGCCAGAGCCAGCACCGCCTCCTCCGTCCCAGCAACCAGCTCAGACCCCTCAGACTCAGACCCAACAGCAGCTACAGAACGGTAACACCATCGGCAATATTCTCCATGTTTTATCTGAGCTTTGGTTATGTGTTTCATTTGAACACAAGCAGTGTGCTCTGTCATAGAACCAGCAAGGATTGTTTGGTGTGTTAAATTATGAATTAAATATTTGTTCAGTGCCAGATGACCGATGAATGAATGCTACAGAAAACCTATGCTGAATTTAACAAAATCTTTTTGATTTAGCCGATCGGCAGGAAGCGGAGACGGCATATCATCAAATATGTAATAACTCATGTTTTTGTGTTAACCACATTTATCACAGAAACTTCACATCAACTGTTATCCAGAAAGGAGTACGGACAGCTTTGTATGTATCGTCTGCATGTTAATCAACCCCCTGCCTTGAATGCTTTATGGTGATTCCAATAGACCTCCCAATAGAATCTGGTGGTCCAATTAAGTGTTTGCGCACAAATTGAAAGATCTGATTGCACTTTAAACTTTCTGAATCCTGCTGAGTAACACATGGAGAGCACAGTGGCACTTTGTGTTACCCCTCGACTCAGACAGCAACAGTTATCTTGTTCTTTTGCCTCCGTGGCTTCCCAGCATTCATGAACTAAGTGGAGAAGAAGGAAAAGATTTTTTTTTTCCCAACTCGTCCTTTGCCAGCATCCCGTGAGAATAAATCACCCACAAGTAAACCTCAACCCTTCTCCTCCTCCCAGATTAGAGCATATCATTAATCTCTGAAGCAGGCTCTAGTCTTCTCGAGGACTAGAGCCATGAGGCCAGCACTGCATAACAGAGCAGAGTTGGACTTTGCTGTGGAAAGCAGGGGCTATAACAGCCAGACTAATCAGATAACCCTGGTTCTAAAAATTCTGCAAAGAATCACAAGTGGCTATTACTTACCGGTTTCCTATGCAGTGATCTATTTATTGTGGTGACTAATGTGTTGGGATCGATTATATCAGTTTAGATCAACACTAACCTGCTGCTGTGCGGTGTTGGGTAAATGTGGAAATAACCTTCTGTTTGACTGTCAGCTCAGCTTTCTGATTACACTGTGACCACGCCTAATTTTGTTTGCATTGCAGTGTAGTAGGTGATGGATAGTGTACATACCAACACTGAGTGGTGGTTTGACAAACCCCACTGTGGTTGTGTTTTAGGATGTACATTGAAGTAATGAATGAGGAAAGCAGACATAAAAAGGCCTTTTGTTGGTGATGGGGAGAGAAAACACAGCTAGTGTTCTACTGGAGACACTGTGTGCCAGCTCTATCCTGTTCACTCTTTGAGCACTACCACTGTTCGGCTTTGTCAGATGTAGCCCAAGGCCACCCTACTATTCACTGTGCAGAAAACCCGAAGGGAACAGGACTCGTGTTTTTAAAGAAACAGTTTGGGAATAGAGATGGGAAGAGATTTCCTTACAGAGGAAGCTCCTTGGTGAGGCCCCATGAAAGGCAGCAAAGTTATTGTTTCTCTTGTCTTTATGGCAGCGAGGAGGAAGTCAAATTGTGTGAAGGAGGTGGAGAAGCTGCAGGAGAAGAGAGAGCGGCGTCGGCTTCAGCAGCAGGAGCTCAGGGAGAAGAGAGCTCAGGTACATCAAAGGCATTTGGCATCTTTCTCTGCATTTCCTGTTAGACTAGTATGACTTTCACAGATCAAAAAAATATATTGATCACATCTTCATTTTAATCTTTAACTCAATGAAATTGAGATATCAACTTCAAAGATGGGAAAATGAATTTTGCTTTAAGCAAGCAGCGCTCTGACTGCATCACTGTCTCCTCCCCCTAGGAGGTGGATACCACCATCCCAAACTACGAGATCATGTACATGATCAGAGATTTCCGAGCCAGTTTAGACTACAGACCCTTGACCACTGCAGATGTGGTGAGTGGAGGTCGTCGCCTCTCCCTCACTTAAGCTTGTTGAAGCCCTCAGCAACAATATGATGTCTTTGTGTTTCTTTCTGTCCGGATCAGATTGAAGAGCACAGAATATGTGTTTGTGTGAGAAAACGTCCACTGAACAAGAAAGGTAAGATTGTTGTATTAGTAAGTGGATTATACTGAGGTCTCTTACTCCATTACAGGGATTTTCTCCTAAATTTGGATTTTTCATATGTGGCGTTGCTGCTTTTCTTGTGCAGAGTTGTCCGTGAAGGACTTGGATGTCATCACCATCCCCAGTAAGGATGTGGTGATGGTGCACGAACCTAAACAAAAGGTGGATCTGACACGCTACCTGGAGAACCAGACCTTCCGTTTTGACTATGCGTTTGATGACAGCACCACCAACGAGATGGTGTACAGGTCTGGATAACGCCTGAGTACTTTAGCACTTCTTTGGGTCTAAAGTCACATTATTGTCTTGCATTTACAGATGAAAAAGTAGAAGCTATTTACACTTGGTCATTTGTCTTGGTCTGATTAGATTAGACAGCTATCCGATTCTAAAAAGGCCAAATGCAAATACTCTCAAAGACACACTGGAGAGGGATTACTATCCTATCACTCACATGAGATTCTTTGAGACATCGGAGAAGTTAGACACCTTTGTTGATGCTGAGTGAGAGAGGCACAGAGGTAAAGTTAGCAGTGCTTGCAGCTATGCCGTTGGACACAATGCATTTACATAAAGTGTAAAGAGAATATTCTTTCACAATCAGAGAGTTATCCAGTCACCGGAGAGGCATGAAGCAATTATGCATTAACCTCCTCATAAATAAAAGTGAGCTCTGTGTGATCCTCTAGGTTCACTGCACGACCTCTGGTGGAGACCATCTTTGAGAGGGGCATGGCCACATGCTTTGCCTACGGCCAGACAGGCAGCGGTAAAACACACGTGAGTTATTTATACTGTAACAAATTCAGCTGTTGTTTACGTTTATTCAGAGTTCAGATTTGTCTGCGTTCTCCATGAACATTTTATCTGTATAAATTATTAGTCAGTATTCCTCTGTCACACTTTTTCTCAAGAATCCATCTTTTTCTGTTTTAGACCATGGGGGGAGATTTTTCTGGCAAGAACCAAGACTGTTCCAAAGGCATTTATGCATTAGCTGGTAAGTGACTAACCTCTACTATGTGCACGGCTTTGGTTTCAATTTGGTTCTGTCTGTAAACATCTCTCTCTCTCTTTTCATTAAGCTCGGGATGTATTTCTCATGTTGAAAAAACCCAACTACAAGAAAGAGCTACAAGTGTACGCAACCTTCTTTGAAATCTACAGTGGAAAGGTGACTTGTGACTCATGGTTCACATATTTTTAATAGTTTCTTTTTTATTTCCTTTGCGTAATTTAACCTGGCTGTGTTTGTAGGTGTTTGACCTGCTGAATCGTAAAGCTAAACTGAGGGTGTTGGAGGACGGGAAACAGCAAGTGCAGGTTGTGGGTCTTCAGGAAAAGGAGGTGAAGTGCACAGAGGATGTCCTGAAACTCATTGAAGTGGGCAACAGCTGCAGGTACAATAACAGGAATGTAGTCAGACTTATCATCGAGTTATTTATGTCCTCTTCTGATCTCTATTTTTTACCTTTCTACACTTGTTTTAATATCGACATTTGACCTTTTTTTTCCTCCCAGAACTTCAGGCCAGACATCGGCCAACGCCCACTCATCTCGCAGCCACGCTGTGTTCCAGATCATCCTCCGCAGGAAAGGGAAGATGCACGGCAAGTTCTCCCTCATTGACCTGGCAGGGAACGAGAGGGGGGCCGACACATCCAGCGCTGATCGTCAGACTCGTCTGGAGGGAGCTGAGATCAACAAAAGCCTGCTAGCACTTAAGGTCTGGAGAGCAACAGTGATGGCAGTGGCTCTATTATCATCAAATGTTTTTGTCCACTCGTTAGCAGAAAGACAATGTATCGAGTGATTTCAAATAGCTGTTGTAATGGGGTTTGGCATGTGTTAACTGCCTAATGAGTGTCTCTCCCTTATCGGCCGTTTCAGGAGTGTATCAGAGCTCTTGGCCGTAACAAGCCTCACACCCCATTCAGAGCTAGTAAGCTCACACAGGTCCTGCGAGACTCCTTCATTGGGGAAAATTCCCGCACATGCATGGTCTGTACAAATACTTTCTCTACGCTTCATATCTTTTCCACACATCATGTAGTGTTTCTAATATGAATGGCTTCTCTGTCTGCAGATTGCAACAATCTCTCCTGGTATGACATCATGTGAGAATACTCTCAATACACTACGCTATGCCAACAGGTGTGTACTTCGACCTACTTTAGTACAAATCATGTATTTGGACAAAATGTTGGTGGAATTATGCAGTTTTTTTTGTCACTGTAAGTGTAAACAGAAAATTCTCTGCTCTCAGTAGCTCTGTCTGATTCTTGTATCTCTCCCTCTCTCTCTCTCTTTTTCCTGCCGTTTCCTCCTCTGTTCTCTGCTCCTCTGTGCGCTGGTGTGGTCTGTGCCGCTGTGTAGAGTGAAGGAGTTTGGGATTAGTCCGTCGGACATCCCCTTCTCCCAGGGTGGCCAGGGGAGCCGCCCTGAGCACTCGCCCACCAATACCTTTGAGTACGATGACTTTGCTGCTACCTCTCCCAGCAGGTCGAGCACTCCCCAACGCATAGCACAGCTCAGCATGCACACACACAAACACACGCACACACACACACACAGCATGTCCTCTCTACAGGTATTACATTATTCACACATTCTATATGAGCACATTAGCAACTTCAGTTTTCCTCATCAGCTGTTCTCCATTGAAGACTTTACTCTTGTCCTTCCTCTCTTTTCGTTTGCATGATGTGGCGCCCCATCACACTGCTGCTTTGACTTGTTTCCATACTAAACTTTTGTTAAGCTCTTAGTGAAACGTGGCTTGTTTTCTTTTCATGTGTCCGTGTGTCTATTATCCCTGCTGGGTAACACCACCATCCATTGGATCAACAAGGGACACCTCAGGGTTTCTAATGCTTAATCATCCATGTAGTTGCAGTAACAGTATCGAGGACGAGGGTTTGTTTTATCCAAATGAATTACTGCTGTACGACAGGTCAAAATGCCTCATCTAGGTCAGATCTATAACATCACACATGTACAGAGCCCACCCACACTATTGTCTTTTCCTCTGCATGGTGTCACTGCTGTCAGGGTGCCCCCATCTTGTGTGACCCCCCACAGTCAACTCCTTCCTCCCCATCAAACAGCAGAGGTACTGACTGGCTCTGCAATAAATCGTAACCAAATTCACACGTCCCTCGTGTCTGCAGGGTGAAAGAGCTGACAGTGGACCCCAACCAGGTGATCGAGGGGGGTCGGCCCAACATCCACACCGTCAACCAGCTGGATCTTCTGGATGAGGACTGGCTGAGCAGCTCGCCGCAGAGAGACGACCTCAAACTGCTCTGCGAGCAGAATGTAAGCACGCAGCGCCTGTACTGTGATGTGCAAATTCTAATTGGTGTACGTTGGTATTTGAAATGTGATTCAGGGTTTACCAAAAGGGAGTTCGCTTCTGAATTTTAAGGTTCATCAATTTACTTTTTAAATTTTACATGGAACAGACTTCAGCACCCACACATTCCACCGGTTCACTATTAGCACTATCAGTGTGATGACACTAAACCACTTGCTGACAGTGTGATTGTGGTTGGACACAAGTATTTATCTGAATATGATTTCAGTTATTTGAACTTGTGATTAATCTGACTCAGCCTGTCATATTGATCACTGTAAGCTTTGTATTGTTCAATGTACTGTGCTCCAATTTTGTACATCTATATTTCAACCTTATATCTAACGTGGGAAAGACGCTCGAATCATTTTATCTTCCTCTCTCACACATGCTGTTGGAAAACTAATGTGTTTGTTGTCCCAGTCTGCTTCTTGCTGACACAGTTTTAATCCTTTGTATGTTTGTGTTGAAGGAGGAGGAGGTGTCGCCACAGCTCTTTACCTTTCACGAGGCAGTGTCTCAGCTGGTGGAGATGGAGGAGCAGGTACTGGAGGACCACCGCGCCGTTTTCCAGGTCAGTTAGCATGTGCCGCTGTATTTTTTCTGGAAGCACAAAATGAATACATCAAAGGGAGGTGAGCGATTACAATATCAAGATCAATTTACATGGTGGGTAGCAGTTAAGCAGTTCCTCACTCTGGCTTTCTGATGTGTCCTGACGTGTCTGTCCGTTTAAAATGAGCTTTGATAATTGCATGTTGGTTTTACTGTATTGTTGGTACCACTAAATTTCAAATCTGCTGTCCTGCAGGAGTCCATCAGGTGGCTGGAAGACGATAAGGTGCTGCTGGAGATGGCAGAGGTGGTGGACTACGACTCCGAACTGTACGCAACCCAGCTGGAGCAGGTCCTAGACCAGAAGATTGAAATCCTCACGGAACTCCGAGGTACGATGGGAGCGCAAAGATGAACCGCTCTTCTCTTTACACAACTAGTTTTGTGTTTAGATTACAGAGGAAACAAGTTATTTATTTTTGAAAACTTTAATCTTAAACCCCTTAATCTTCATTCCTCTTTCGACAGATAAAGTGAAGTCATTCCGCTCTGCACTCCAGGAGGAGGAGCAGGCCAGTAAGCAGATCAGTCCCAAGAGGCCACGTGCCCTTTAGAGCCCAGAGGCTGAAGCTTCAAGTGGCACATGGAGCAACATAACCACTAGATGTTTGGCACAACTCAGGCTGTCACGAGCAGCTGGGAAAACACAAATAGAAGGACCGTCTGACATAAAAACTGGGCCAAGCAATTGCAGTAATGTTGCCCATCCGATCAAAAAAAGAAAAAAAGAAGTCCGTTCTCTCACTATGGTCTTGATAGAAAACTTGATAGTAAAGATTTTTAGACTTTTTGTTAATTGAGTGTTTAGTTTCCCCTCTTTGTTTTACTTTATTTATTTTCTTTTATACTTCTTTGTACTTTGAATGGAACATTTTGTTGACCTGATTTCAGAAGAGCTTCGACAACATTGATTATTGTTAAAGGTTATTACACACCACCAGTGTTTGGTTTGTGGTGGCTCTGGCTGATGTGTCTGCATGTGCACTCTGTGGTAATGTATGTTCGCCACTGTCCTTCATTTACATGCTTTTGGAGTCCTCATTCATGGACACTGTACAATAGCATCAGAACATTGTAACTGGCTGAAGGCTCTTCTATCTTTATCTCCCGTTTTTAGCAGTGTGGAAGGCAACGTAATCCACACCGTGTCTTCGTTGTTCGGTTTCTCTTCTCATGTCCCTCAGTTGTTTTTACGCGTAGTTTGCCTCAGTCTGTGCCATTTCATTCCACGTGGCAACTGACCCAAAAACCTCTTCATGTGAAACGTGATTTCCACCCCGTTAACAACACTTTGTTACAAAAATTTTAAACTAGGAAAAAAAAACTATTAATAAATGTATAGTGAATACCACTGACCTAGCTTTGGTTATGTTGCTCCGTGTTTGTACAAGTTGAACATCTGGATGTTTTTTTGCCCCAGTGACTCGTGAGTTTGAGGATCTGGGTAATCTGAGTTTAGTCTGCAACAGAATCAGACGGTGTTAGCAGTTTTACCAAACATTTTGACATGAAGATGAGACTGAGCCAGACTGTTGCATAAACTGAACAATGCAGAATTTGAGAATGCATATACTTAAGTTACATTTAACTTTTTCACCTGGAAACGTAATATTAACATGTATATTAGAATGATGGGTAAAACAGATCGATCTGATCTGTTCAGATGATGCCCTTCTGTGTCGCTTGTTTTTGCAATATTTTTTAATTTTGCGAGTTGTAAAACTGCTCTTAAACAAACTGCGCCATGGTCGTCTTGTAGTTTTTACCCATTTTGTATTACTTTAGGGAAATTAATGGAGGAAGCTCGCAGTGCGGTATCACTGGTACCACACAGCGGCACATCATTTTCTATCGTCTCTTTATCTTCCTCCATATTTTCCAACAAATACCCGCTCTGTGCATCATCCCGTCATGTAAACTTCAACAAAACAAATGTAGCCATATATGTGATAGTTACTCACCTGGGGAGCTGACTGTATTCAGGCCGCTGATTGCAGCAATTGGCTCTCACAGCATTTGGGACTTGGGACAGCGGGTTGGGCTGCAGCATCCTCACCATGGATGCCACAAAAGACAGTCATCCTTTCTACTCAGTTACTACCTATAATAGTAATTCTACAGTGTTGTTGGGGTTCTGAGTTTTCCAACAGTAACGACGTAAAATGACAACACAATGCTGAAAGGCTCCAAAAACTACATAGCACTTCTCTAAATTAAAATTATCGAGATCATAAACACTGTGGCCTCATTCAACAGTCTTCGATGTCTCACACACACAGAATGGATAGCATGAAACAATTGAATAACGTAAACAATAATGTAGATAGAATCCTAAGAACATTTGTGCAGTGTAATGTCTCGTACGGTTCACCCTCAGCGTGCAGAAATTGAACGTGGATACTGAGAAGAAATCATACTGTAACAATGGTAGTACAAGATGATAGTGTGTAATATTTATGAAGACTTAAAAAGGTAAACTTGAAGTTCATCTCAGCTAATGTTTAGCTATTTTTTAAAATCTCTGTTTTTTATGCTTAGCTGGCTAATGATAAGCTGAGAGGAGATGTATATTGTGATAGAGGGTGAAGCGCACAACAAACAGAACAGCAGTTGCATCTCGTTATAATGGTTGGAGATTTTTCTGGAAAGAAAAGACTGTTCTAAGGGTGCTGGTCTAAGTAGCATCTTTACAATGTAGTTGTGGATCGTTTTTTGAGAGGTGAGCAGTGCACTTAGGTGTTTTTTTTTTTTGCACACTGCAAATTTCAATTACAGTTACCTGTTGTAAATAAAAAAGCATTTGAGAAACATGTGTTGAAAACTTTTGTATTTTGCAGGAAAGCTAATTTGCTTAACTATGGTTAATAGCATATGAAGCTCTATAAAAGCTACATCATTTCAAAATACTATATGAATGCTCCGGGTGATATGAAGTCTCAAAGGGAATTTAGAGTTGCACTTAAGTATTAAATTAACTCAAGACATTTTATTACATTTACAGTTATTCCAAGAAACTGATTTTGATGTATATTTGAAGGTTGCTTTGCTTCTGCATCAAAAACAAAATCACCCATTCCTGATGTCTCCTTACACAGCCTCTGTTATGTCCATCCATGTTTTGTCCAGAAGATAAAGACACTCAAGAATCTCAATATGAGCTCCTGAAATGACTCATCCTTCCGCCAATATTCTTTGCATGTTTCGCATTTTAACACTGAAATTCAGTTCATCCGAGTACAGTTCCAAGAACTTTCCACTCATCTGACCATTTAGGAGAAGTGGATCCCTGCGGAGTTAAATGCATGAAGAAGTCTGTGGAAAGAAAGAAAGACTCGGGTTTATATTGGATGAACACTTCCAATAAATAAGGATTAGGTAGTCTGTATCAATTGATCAAGCCTCCACAAACACTTCAGAGAAATTAGTTTTTTTTAACATTTTTTTGTAAAGATGTTTGTATTTTTAAAAGAATCATGTTTTAGCTTGGTAACTATTTTACCGTCACATTAACATCCTTAAACATTCCTTCTCTACATGCTTCACTAGTAATCAAAAACTCCTGAGTGTACTAAAACATGTTTTTAAATCGTATAGACGTTCAACATACACCATGAAGTCATCGATGTCCATGGATCTGGCTCTCTTCTCACTGAAATCGGCCTCCTGCAGAACACACTCGATCTTCTTGGTGATGCTGAAATCAGCTGGAATGTCCTGTCAAGATGGGAAACACTTTATAGCCCCACCAGCCAAGGAATGGTTGCTAATTTACTGTTCAAACAGACAGACAGACATTCACTCACCACATTGTGTAGTGAGCAGTGAATTCTGTAGTTCTTTTCCAACAGCTGCTCCACAGCAGTAGACCTGAAAATTCAAAACTCAACATGAGCGCATTTTCCTCTTTTGCTTTTTCATTTCGTAAATTAACTGGACATCTAAAAGTTGTTTTCGTGCGGTTGGTGGGATTTGCGCTGTGGTCAGTGGTCTATAGGTTGGCCTGCACTCCCAGTACCCTCTACTCAACTAGGGTAGACAAAGTCACATTTTGACAGAAGGCTAGTGTGCTTTTATTCCACGAACGAAACAGAGAAAAAAGGCACCATCATTGTGTAAGCTCTGCTCTCATGCCCTTTCCCTAATATACAGACTTGCAGACTCAGCGTTATTGTGGTGGTACCAGTCTCACACACTCTCCCTGCACCTGTGAGTCAGCAGGTCAGGGTATTGGGAAACTTCCTCACTGGTTATGTATCCAAAACCTCTCAAGCAAAGCTGAACTCTCTACAAGTTGGCAGTTAGCAAAGGAGCTTTTAGGCGCCTTGCTGCCTCCTGCTGGTTTGAAAAGAGGATTACTGCTCCTCCCTGAGCCGGAATTTTAGGTTTAAGTCGTTGTCCTGCATTTGTGTGAAAGTGTGAACGTGTTAGTGAAAGAACTTTCCAACACCACGTAGTCCTGCTTTGTTCTGGTACAAACGACGATGGGATTTTGGAAATATCACAGCAGTGACTGGTACTCACTTGAAAGCTGCGTTGAGCGTTTTGTTTTTCCTCACGAAACCTATTCTGACCAGGCCGTCCCACTCCTGTGTGGAGATGAGAGGACACAAAAGTAAAAGCCTCATATCTACACTTCAGCAGTTTTCTCAGGGAATCAAACCTCACCTGGAAGTTTACAGGAGGTGGAGGATTTTTTGGTTCTATCCTGACAACACTTGACTCCACTTTAGGAGGAGGGCGGAAATTATTCTTCCCCACCTGAGTGAGAGGGGAAACATCACAAGAAAACATCACAAAAAGAAAAAAAAGTGTGTGGCGTGTGTTTACGACCCACAGAACACACACACACCTTCATGAGATGGTCTACCCGAGCCAGAAGCTGTGTGTTGATGGACAATCTGCAGTACAGTTTGTCTCCAGGTTTGGCCACCAGACGCATGGCAAACTCTCTCTGGAACATCAGCACGGCACACCTGAACACAAGTAAAACACACAACGTGGGACAGTGTAGACGCGAGAGGAGTGCGCTGAAAAAGCCGTTAACAGGCCTCTGTTTGTTTCTTACCTGAAGAAAGGTCTGTGAAGCAGCAACTTGAAGACAAACGGTGAAGAAATCTGCACAAAAATAAAGTCCAGACTGAGAAATGTTTCCTGACAACGATCTACAACGTCATGAAAGTAAACGTGTCTTTACCTGGTACGGTAAATTAGCCACACACACATCAAAGAAGGGCAAATCTGTTTTCAGGACATCTCCAACTAATATCTGAAGTTTGGTCTGCATGGGTCTGTAAGAGGAAAAAAAGTCACATGGTCACAGTGTGTGTGCTTCCTTTTTAAAGGCAGTGTGTGGTGGAACAGAGATGCAGTCTCCACTCACGTGCACTGGACTCTCTTCTGAAGTTCGGCCACCAATCTGCAGTCCAACTCACAGGCAACCACCTCAAAAACAAAAAAACAAACAAAAACAAAAAGACAAAACTATCAAAAATACATTCTTGTATTTTACGACAACTACAGATGCAGGCAGTAATAGAGGAATCTGGATTTTAGAGTCATTCTTTGTTTATAATGTAGCTTTTTTGAATTCTCTGAAAAAATGTCTATGTAGAAATGAACTTGAAGGGCACAGAAACGTGGCTAGACACTGATGTTGGCACACAATCAATTCCAAAAATAAACTCATTAGAGGATGCAAAATGCTCCAAAAATTCAAGACAACAACGGCAAACTCACGGAAATGTTTCTTTGTGTAAACACGCAGCCTTAACCATTGCAGTAACTCAGAGAGAATTAGAACATTTTTTTATGCTTATGCTTTTTATGAAAGCTCTCACCTTCTTGGCTTTTTCCAGCAGCTTCACTGTCATGTTACCAGTACCAGGTCCCACCTCCAGAACCACATCTGTTGGCCTCAGGGCAGCCTGGAAAAACAAGCCACAAATTTAGCTTGAAGAATACTTCGCAATGCCCAGCCAGGTATGTGCAGAACTCCACTGTGCATTCATTTCTGGCACAAGAAGCGGCGCTCTGCCTACCTTCTCAATGATCCCATTGACAACTAACGGGTTCTTCAGGATGTGCTGGCCAATGCCGGTGTTGAACATGATCCCTGGGACACAGATCAGGACAAAGTGTTTGTGTAATGTTGAGGCTTGCTTCATATATTCAAACTAATTATTTTAAAAGACAAACTGAGCAGACACAAGATAGTTTTTCAATTATTTTATTTATCAAAAGAAAATCATAAAAACTTGGAACAGTGCTGAATCCTTTTTATCTTAAGTGGCTGTTTTACAACCGATATCTGTGGATTTACAGTAAATACTGGCTAAGCTAACTCGAAGAGAAACGTACCTTGGTTTTTCACTTCTTGGTGCTGCCTGGTTTTCTTCTCTGCTTTAACCTTCGGCATTTTTACTTTCTGTTATTTAAATAACACACCAATGTCGAAAATATAAACAATTATACAAAATGTAGCCGACTCGACTGTCTAAACACGTGCCAGCTGCTAACTCTTCTTCTTCAGTGACAGAATGAGCATCAACTCTAAAGTCCCGCATTGCCCCCTAGCGGATTTAAAAAACTACTACAACGCTTCGTCCAAATGAAGTTCAGCTCTTTATTTACAACAGACATTAAAAGACATATAAAGATGACATGAATCAATTATTTCTTCAATCCAAATTGGGCATCTCCTCCAGTGTCATACCAATTTCTCGAAGTTTGGGATCATCCAGCCAGTTCACTCTACAGGCCAAAAGTATTCCCTGCACAGAAACATGTATTAATTACAATATTTTTTACCCTATTTTTAAACGTTGTATTCCTGTAGAATTTACCCTAAGGACGTTCTGTGTCATGATGGCCATCTTTTTGTATTTCTCCAGATTGGCCTGGCCTTTCTCCAGGACAGCTTTGTACTGCTCTGTGTCTGCCTGTTCTTTCTTTGACATCAACTCCTCTAGCTTCTTCATAGATTCATGTTTGTTCCGCTTTACCTCTGCAAAAAAATAAATACAATAAATGAAAGTGACAAACAGAAGCTGGCACTGAATAAACTGATCATTACTAGGCAGAAAATGAAAATTAAAGATAATCAATAATGAGTCTAATGAATCCGTTATTTGTAGAAATGGTCATTCTGCAGAGAATCATTAGTTGTAACTCCAGTAAGTGTAAACTTATGCATTAAATTGTCACTGTATACAGTATACAATACTATTCTAAGTCAGTATCTCAATCAACAAGCTCAATTTCAATATTCTGTAATTACAATCACAATTATTCTGTAAAAACAACACCCACTGCAACTTAATCATAAGAAAAGGTTGCACACACCGAGTCTCTCCTTCTGTATTTTTGTGACTTCATCTTGGAGATCTCTTGATTCCTGGTAACGGAGCAAGAAGGAATAAATGTAAATTACATCTGTTTGACACACCCTCTTAATCTCTTAAACACTGATACACAAATTGGTCATTTTGACTTCACTTTAAGAGTTATTTAATGTAAAGGACTTCACATTAGAAACCCCATTAATGACTGACTACACCACACAGAAATGGCATAAAAAATCTCATCTAAAACATCATGTCATTATAATAACAGCGTTCTAAACCTTAATGAGGTCACAAATTAACAGTAATGAAGCTTCTTACTTGCTGAAGTTGTATTATCTGCGAGCAAAGGCCCATGCAGCGTTCACCGGCAACTCTAAACGCACTGTGAAAACATACAAATTTTAGTCCCACTGCATTCCTGCAATAACACATAACTATGGCTTCTAAATGCAGTAAAATATTTCATATACTTTTACTTACTCAGCCTCTGGGTCATTTTGTTTCAGCTTTGCTTCAATTGCGTGCCATATCTGCATCCTGACAGCCACATTGTTAATCACCACATTGTTAGTCAAAGTTCAAAGCTTCAATATTGAAGAGTAAAAATCCATCCATCAGATTACTGCTGAAAAATCCAGCATTCATTACAGAGAAAAAAGCTTCTTACCTGTGCAACGTGATTGTGCTGATAAAATGCGTTGTATTTACTCTCTCCAGCTCACTGATATAATCTGGTCTGTGACATAGGATAATGAAAAATATGTATTAGTTGTATACAATTGACTTTAACCTTAGATTAAAGTAAAATAAATGTCTATATCAAGGATAGTTTGATACTTACAAGCCTCTCTCAGCCACAGATGTGCTGCACATATTCTTGCTCTGTCCTGTTAAGGAAAATGTTGACAATAAATACTTCGTTTTGTGTATTTGTAGAGAGTGATGGAAACACAGATGAATATATACCTGCACTCTGCTGTGCGGTCATCTCAAAGTATTGGTTGGACAGCTGCGATTTGATTCTGAGGAAAAAGTAACGGTGCAGAAGATTCATTAAGTCAGTCTGCAGCTGGTGTAAAACTGAATAATTCGACTGTTAGGGAGGAGAACCTCAGCAGGCCTGTTGGTGACATGTCGTTCTCGCTGTTGGAGTTTTCAGCGGCAGAACCATTGTTCAGAGTCACGACATCCATGGCACGGTCGAGTTTCTCCACATTGTCTGATGGCTCCATAACTCATCAGTGGTGATGATGATTGCTGGGAGGACAGAGCAGAGATTTAAAAAATGTCCCACCAACAAGTCAAACATAAGACTACATATCTGAATAATTTGAACACTGGTAACTGAGACGGCAGGTGAGTAAGGCAAACTGTTCAGGGTTATATGAAGAACTTCAGATCAATTTAATGGGTCTTTTCACATTATTAACCCATCAATAATCTAATGTACCATGTAGAAAAGGGATACAAATTCTTGTAATGTTATGTTTTTCATTAAACCACGTTTCTCGTTTTTAACATCTATTCCACTACAAGGTCACGGTCCTCCACGGTTCCTATCGTACTGGACAAAAGAGACAAGAGTGCGACTTTCAACAGGCTACAAATAACGCCTCACCCTGATTAATAATGTTTACCGTTCATGACTATAAACGGCTGCAGTATTTATCTGTTATTACACCGTCTATTACTGTCGCGGTAACGCTACTCTAGCACTATCTGCGTTTACAGGCTGCGTAACAAACTTTAAGAACACAAACATTTTACCTCTCTGTCAACATACGTTTGTTTCTCTGGTCAAAACCCCGCCCGGAAGTGTCGTCATTACAAAAGCCAATTTGCTAAAAGTAACAAACCCCGCGTCGCCCCCTGCCGGTTGGGAGGATGAACTATCGTCAGTCAAAACATTTTCCACACCTCAGTGCATTCTTAATAGATAAATAAATTATTGATTTGTAAATGTTTGATTTATACAGAGGCTTTTATTTTTGCGATATCAATTATCAATTTGTCAGAGATGTGGAAGACCTTTTAAAACGTATTGAATTCATCATATCATCGAAATACACTGTTGACATCAAAGGTTTGTGGTTCCATGGTGTAATGGTTAGCACTCTGGACTTTGAATCCAGTGATCCGAGTTCAAATCTCGGTGGAACCTGGTTCTAATCTTTACAGTACAGTGGATTATTAATGTAAACATTGCCAGACTTCTTGGTCTTTAAGATAAATGATAATCTAGCTGAGTGTGATGGCTAAAATTGAAAACAAAAATAAAACTTTTTTATCCATCCAGTAATTAAAGTAAAGCTGTGTGATGGGTCTCCCCCCCACCCAATCAGTTTGTGCGATGGATGGATGGATGGATGGATATAGACAGATAGATACTTTCTTAATCCCGAAGGAGGGAATTTAATTCATTTAGTAACACTGCATGACATTTTTGATGTCGCATTCTGTTGCCACAAAGCTTCACTCTAGATGTTTGCTTAGGTTTGTGAAAAGCCAAAGCCACTTTTATAGTCACTGGTGTCCAGACTCCATCGGGAAATTACAGCTTCATGGCAAAGAAACATTTTTTTTTAATCTGATTAGAATAAATCAATTCAGCTGCCGCTTGTTTGCCCTTTCTATCATTTAGTCTGTCAGCGGTGACTTCTTGGTCATGTCAGAGGAAAGTAGTGTTTTCCTGATGTGATCCTTTCACTGTTTTGCATAATCACACGGACAGAATGCTGATACAAACACTATCAGTGTGTCAATCGTTAACACCAATTAGGGTATAGGTCAGGGTCAGTGAGGTAAAAGACCATGCTGTATATGACATCCAGACCAATATAGTACTGACAATATTTAACTCTGCTTCTGTCACAACATAATACAGCCTACAAATGTCACTATTCGTTGTCTCACGTTTTGTCCTTTCTCAAAGCACCAAAACCAACAGGACATGACTTACAATCTAAAAATAAAAACACGAGGGTCAGTCTTATCATTTGAACTTTAAATTACTGATGACAGCCGACACACAAATCGATGGAGATAAGAACATATTATTGCACATACTCCCTGTTTTGACGTCATATGCAGCATAGCCACTGCAGAGACGTCTGCCATCACCTTAATTTCACAGAGCTGCATGACCTTTGAATGACCGGCATTTGGCCATGTCTCAAAAACAAAGATGTCCTCGGGACAATCCCGATTTCTCTGAGAATAACAGAACCACCACCAGCTATAGTTGACATTCCTTATTTTAGCATAAACGGATTTATTTGTTTATTAGAAAATTAACAAGCAGGATGGACATGTTTATAAAGCTGTGTCACTTGTGGTTCAGTTCAGTATAAACATAAAACACTAAAACAGGCAGAGTCCAGAGTGCTTAGAATCACACTGGAACCTCTGCTGTTCTTAAAACCCCCGACGCTGCTGCCACTGAGGACCTTTGTTCATCATTGGAACTTTTCCAAGATGAATGTGACGGCAAGAAGAAAGACATGAATGCAAAATAGGCATTTGTTTGGGAGTTGAGTCAGTTGTTAGTCTTACTTGAATACATTTAATGAAGACTTGATCAAGGAGAAGATTCTACATCAGCACTCAGATGGGTTTGTACAAAATGTCTGAATATCTGCTGTCATTGGTCAAGATTACAAGAGAATGTGCTGTGTGTGTTTGTGATGTTGAAGTACAGGCGTTTGGATTACCATCAAAAATGAAAATCTCAAAATGGACAGTGAACAAGAGGTAGAGACAGGCTTCAAAATGACATGGAGCAGACAAACACACGTTTTAGTAGGGTTCTAGCATTTGAACTTTGTCTAATTTTTTACGTTCTGTCATGTTTTTCATTAAAGGTATGAGCACAAATGTTTTGCTGTTTTTTCTTTTGACTTGTTCATTTATCAACTTGTGCTGGTGTGGCCATGGACGGACATTTGGGACGTCCAGAAGCAGGCAAAAGGTTTTCCCAGTACTCTCGACGGGCCCTGAAACACATTTCAATAGCCGAGGAAGTTACACATCAACACTTCATCACACATCAAAGTGTGACAATGCACTTTCTGCACAACTGATATAATCTCACTGTGACACATAAGTTTGATTTTCATCAGTCTCACCTGGCTCTGATCCAGGGTTTAGTGTGCATCTCCAGACCAGCACCCCAGAGTCCGTGCTTCTCTGAAGCTGGTGGGAGGAATCCCCTCTCTGCAGCCAGCTCTTCTGCTATAGCTCTGATGTGGTACGGCTCAAAGCCACAGCAGCCACCTATGTAACGAATTCCTGCATTGTACGCCTCTCTGGCATATTTATGAACATCCCAGCGGGTCACCACTCTGGTCTCCAATGCTGAAAGGATGAGTGGGTAAACACTTGATGTTCCTATTATGCTGCAAGTAACCAAAATAGCTCTACATCGACATATCTTATGGTTTTGCAATTTAAAAAATACAAAATACCATTTTCAATCTCCGTGTTGATACAGATATTTAAACTGACCAAAGGGGAACTCCGGCAGGTTTACGTATCCGTAATGGTTGCATTCAGGTGTGTGAAAGCCGAGCGGCTGGACCATGAGGTGAGCTTTGAGACCAGCTTCGTCCAATCCATCCTTCATCATCTTCACTGTGCGAACACACGTCAGAGGGTCCAGGTGGCAATTTATCCCAACAATGTCAGCTCCTGTAACATGCACAAAAAGATTAACACCAACACACAACCACCACCTGATTAAATGGACAAATCACAGGATGTCAGCACACCAGCTTTGACCAGCCTGACGGCACACTCTCCAGGTGGGACTCCATTCTGGTCTCCCTCAGGGGAGATGCAGAGTGTTGCACCAACTGGTTTCCCACCGGTCTTCAGCACCTCAACGGCCCACACGGCCTCTTCCACGTGCGAAAAGAACTACAGGAGAGACGTTTATGGGATTATTTGTTAATACAAAAACCTAACTAACTTTAATCTGTAAATGTAGCAAAATTATTCATGTAGAAGTGCTGCTCATGCCTCCGCTATGAAGAAATCTATGTCTTTCTGGAGAAAGTCATCCATCTGTTTCTTAAAGATGGCCTTCACGTTAGTCTCGCTGCTGGTCTTCACATAACAGGGAGTTTCAGACACACCCCCAGCAACCAGTGCACCACCCTCATTGGCTACCTCCCTGGCCAGATTACAGGCCGCCTCGTTGATTTGGGCCCCCTGGAACAGAAAGAAAGAGACTGAAGGTGCGAACAGTCATACAAGGACAACAACATTAAGTTTGATAGGCAAATTGTTTTACTGACAGTGATGTCCTTGACGTTGCCACTCATTTCCAGCTTATCTTCACTGCAGTAGAAGGTGAACGTCTGCATCACGTTGGCTCCTGCCCTCAGAAACTCCCTATGCAGCTGTCGAACTGAGAGAGAGAGAGAGAGAGAGAGAGAGCGGAGGGAGGAGAGAGAGAGCAAGAGAGAGGTATGGACCACTGGGAAAACACAGGTTGAGTGATTCTTCATAAATATAAATGTTCTCCCTGTGCCTTCATAGGTTTCCTCAGTGTACTCCCACCTCCAGACATGCAGCTTTGGTGAATTGGAATCTCTAAATTGACCATAGGTGTGAATGGGAGTGTGACTGAATTGTCTGCCTCTGTGCGTAACCCCTTGCAACTTATGTCTGAATACAGTGTGTTCTTCCTCCAGTGTCATGGAATGTGTCTTCCTGTGTGTGATGTAAGAATGTCAACGTGTGTGTGTGTGTGTGTGTGGGGTGGTACCTGCGTCAGGGTGCTCCACTGCAGCTTCAGGTGTCCAATGGCCTGCCTTCACATAGCCACGCCGCTCCAGTTGCATCACGTAACCCCCATCACCTACAACCACCTGCCCAGCATTCAGCCGCTCCAGGATACCCTGAGTGAACACACACACACAGAGAGACATGTCCTCAGGTTTATTATCTACCAGTTACTTGATTAAACTTCGGCATGTCACGATGGCAGTCACAGACACTTTTGGATCATGTTGCCAGTATGTGGTCTAATTAAAACTCAAACCTGCACATACCAGGCTGTAATCCATCGGTGGAGTAACCCCGCATAATCTGTTGTTTTTAATAGACATACCTTTGGTTTATTATCCATTGCTTGTAAAACTCGAAGGAGTTCTGCCTGTATTCCGCGCCTGATTGATTGTTTCACTCAGAAAAACTGCACCGAAGTCGGTTTAAGGAATCGAACATTAATTGTAGTTCGTGTGAGCACTTATCTGGGGTCCGGAGTGTTTATATGCGTTTTCAGGGGGAGATGTGGGTGGCGCGTCATGCTCTTCACAGCGCGCCTGCGCGTCTTGGAGCTAGCCCCACCACCCACCATGTTTTCAGAATAAAATGGAAATGTAGCCAGATGACTTTTTTTTTTATCATTACACGCTTATTGCGCTTCACTTTGTCAAAAAATTGCCTCATTTACGCATGGCACTTCACCTACTACTGATCTTGAAATGTAGCCTGGTGTTGAAACTGGCACATCTCAAAGCATCAAGTGAACACGAGCGACATCTAGCAACCAATCAGAGAAGTGTATGACCGGAAATGTGACCATTAAGGGAAAGAACATGGAAGCACACCATGCCTATGGCACTCTATAGGAGATGCATTAAACTACGTTTATTGGCTCCACTGAGATTTGAACTCAGATTACTGGATTCAAAGTCCAGAGTGCTAACCGTTACACCATGGAACCACAAAATCATAACCTCCTGTGTATACAACTTAGACAACAGAGCCAAATGTACTCCATCCATTGGTCTACACTCACACTGGTACCTACTGTCAAACTTAAGACGAGTAAAACACATCTAAGCCTGAACCAAGACCTACAGAGACTTTGTTTACTTCCTGTTTGTATATGCGATTAAACACATTCAGTGTAACGAGGATAAACTGCTGCAGCTCCAGTACTGCATACAGCAGAGTGCTGGTGTGTACAGATCATCTCTGCATAACATCCCAATGCGTTATCTGAAACGTCATCACGTCCCTACGCACCCTGACACAAGTCAAGATTCTTATGGTGCGTTCACTACTCTCCGGACGCTCTGATTTTAGGCACTTCCAGAGGTTACACAAGTCCTCATTGTATTCGTTTGAGGTGTCTGTGTTGTTTACTTTTCATTTTAAAGAGTATTAAATGAATGAATGAAATTAATTTCTACAACTCTTTATTTGTAACAGTAAAAAAGTGGTAGTTGGTAACAATTGTCCAATGAACGTCTCCGTTTCTTACTACCCTTAAAGGCAGCGCAATTCTTTTGCGTATGTGCTCTGGCTGGGCAAACGACGATGAAAACAATTCTGTATGCTGGGAGACGATGCAAGTCCTTCGGATAACAGGGGGACTGGACCAAAAGAAGACTGACACACATTTAAGACTTCGGTCCGGTGTGTTCGAACGATGTACTTTGCTGTTTGTGGATCCCGCCTGCAGTTTATGATGAGGATGGAAATCTGGATCCGACAGATCGGGAATAACGGAACGCAGCTGACGGAAGGATCGACCGGATCGGGTAAACAAACGGTCGCATGTAAGAGTTGAATCTTTAAAAACCAATGACGAGGCCGTCGGTGAGGGCGAGTCAGACATCCGAGCTGAAGGCAGGTGAGATGGAAACGAGTCCGCAGTGCTCCAAATCCATCCGCATGAGCGCAGGAGGATAACCCGTCTGCCAAAACATCCTCTGGGGAGAGACGGTGTGTGTCGTGTGTCACATTATCACTGTCACACACGACATTTTGTATCCTCCGCTGTATCCCACTGTCACACACTTCCAGCGAAGGTTTTGTTTGTACGAACAGCTGTGTTGTTTTGTGTTCCATCACTTTGCGAAAATGTCCTTCACAATGGAGGATAATTTGGAGTCTGGGTGGGTGGCCGTTCGTCCCAAAGTGTTCGAGGAAAAGGAGAAGCACAAATTCGTCTTTATCGTCGCTTGGAATGAAGTGGAAGGTAAATTTGCCATAACGTGTCACAACAGGACGGTGCAGAGGAGAAGCTTTGGCAGGGACCCGCTGGCCACCAGGGAAGGGGAGAAGACAAAATGGCCAGAGAGTCCCGTCAAAGTAACCAGGAGCCCCAGCAAAGGAGCCAGAGAGGCTGCGGTGAGGGACTCCAGCATCATGACGAACAAGACAAGTCCAGTCAGAAGTCAAACAGCGATGAAATCCCCGCTCAGTCCTGATACGGATGTCCTGAGAGTCGAACCCTCGGTGGACAGTTTGGACCTGGAGGAGCTCGACAGTCTGAGCAGGGAGGACTGCAGCTGGGCCGGACTCTTCTCCTTCCAGGACCTGCGGGCTGTCCACCAGCAGCTGTGCTCTGTAAACTCGGACCTGGAGCCCTGTCTCCCGGTGTTTCCGGAGGAACCAGCCGGGATGTGGACGGTGCTCTTCGGCCCGGCGGAGGTATCCGAGCCCGAAATGGACGAGCTGTGCTCCGGCTTACAGATGTACCTGGTCCACGCGCTCGACACGTGTGGGTGGAAGATCCTGTCACAGATTCTGTTCACGGAAAACGATGATCCGGATGAGTACTACGAGAGCCTCAGCGAGCTGAGACAGTCCGGGTACGAGGAGGCGCTCAGCCGCTCCTCAAAACATCTCCAGGAGGTGAGAGGCGCTCCTACTCCTTCATGCACTCAGATCAGAGATTAGGGCCTGAAGAATGTGTTCAGGGATGAATGTGGTTGAAAGGTGAAAGGGTTGTAGGAGAACCACTGTTTGTTTCACTGCGGGCCTAACAGCTGGTTCTGGGTTCAAGTCCAACTTCTGTTCTGGCACCGGTTTCCTTTGGGTGTTCTGGACTCCCTCCACAGTCCCCAAAATGTAGATGTCAATGTGAGCGTGAATATCCAGTGTGTTCCTCAGTCTCACCCTGTGAATTCTGGGATAAGATCCAGCATCCTGGGGTTATAGAGAGCAGACATAAACTATGTATGAATATGAATAGATGAAGTAGTTCAAATATATGCTCCTTTAAAGAGCAATATGTTTGAAAATGTGCGTCATGCGTTTGTTTAAATTTTGCAGCAATTGGAGCGAAACTGACCGAACCAGCACGAGTTTACAACAGGAGCTCGATTCAAACAGGCCAACACGTTTCAACATTATTAGTTCACGCAAGACTCAAGACCAGGACTGAGCAAAAGCGAACATCAGCAAGATACATCATAGTTGCAGTATTCTTTTGTACAGGGGTAATATAATATTTAATATACTTCAGGCTGTCAAATTAACTTAATCAACAGCAATTAATTGTGATACAGTAGATTTTTTTTCTTTAATCATGATTGATAGTAAATGCACAGAACATGGCAGCAGTGACATAACAGCTGCTGTGTTCATAGTAGCACGAACACTTACAAAGTACGTGAATGAAGCGTATTACTTCAAGCTGTTTGAATTCCAATATAACTGTCCAACGATAAATCCTGCCCTTAAAGGTGTTAAAGGTGTTATATTACTTTAATATGCAGTAAGTAAACTGGATTGGATAAACCATCTGCAGTTTACTTCAGTTTTATGCAGGCCAATACAACACAACCACCAACCACGGCCGCAAAAAACTATCAGACGGTTTTGAAGTGGCATAACCAAAAACTGAACATTCCAAAGTTATGGTTTAAATCCACACATGGTAACAGAGTTGTATGTGTTTACAGTGGATTGACACAGCGGACAGTTTATTTCCATAACATGAAACCAATCTGGTCAGCTGCAAAAACAAGGTGAATTTGTAAGATTCTTTTGTCACCGTAAGCAGTTGAGCTGTCGAGAACTCTGCACTTTGCAAGGACGCCTGCTGTTGCTTACGCAGCTTGGAGAACGATTGCCAGCACAATTCAGCTCATTTCCGACATGTCGGTGGCGTGATCTGCAAAGTCATCTTTATTGACAGGCTTCTGATGTGACTGCTCAAAGATTGCAACAAGGACTTGGCACACTATCGTCAGCAATTAGGTTCTCTCTGTTTAAACTTTGAGACAAGGAGTTAATGTTAGATGAAGCAGAAGATAGATAGATTTTTGGCATTCCCTAAAGAAATTATTAAACTACAAGCTAGAACTAACACCATTTTTAAAAAATTATCATTTGGTTCGAAAACCACAGTATAAGTATTCAATATATCAGTATTTAGTTCTATAAACATTCACAATCTGGTAGGATTAATTTATCTGCCCCAAAGATAACACACACACAATTACTAAACACAAACCAAACCACTTTTTAAACTGCGTTTTTGCCTATCAGTGTGTTTTGAATGAGATGAATGGTGAGCATGCGTGTTTATATTCACGTGTAAAACATTATTTTGCACATCAATTTCATAATGACATTATTATTGATGTTGCAACCACGGACATCAAGCATCACGGCTGCAGTAGCCGTTTCTCTGCCCCTCCGTATTTCTGTTTACAGTTTGCTTTGTTATCAATAAGTAATAATGAATACGAGTTGAACATGTAGTTAGAAAGTTTTTGTAACTTTGAATATGCCCACACAGCTGGTAACCCAAACTGTGTTTAATCTTAACGACAGCAGAACTAATATTACAACGAACCACCAAGCTCTGCTTTGTATATACAGCTCAGACTCACCAAACACTCACACAGCTAAGACATGATCCAGACACCAGTCATACTCAGGTCAAAGCCTGCAGCAACAGCTCTCACACACACCAACACGGGCCAGCCATTGATTAAGTGTTCTTAATATAAACAGACACCGTATTGATGCTAACTGGCTCTCAAATTGTCCTGCTGATCAGCGGTGTTAGATTAATGCAGCCTTGGCTCGTGGATCCAGACCAAGGATTCCTGAGGGACACACACAGAGAGAGAGAGAGAATGAGGTATGAGGGAGCTTTAATAGAACAGTTTGGCATTCTCAGCATCATAATGAAGCATTATCCAGTTGATGTTGTACCATCTTTGATTATGCCTGTAACCTATAAAGTTATGGTTATGGGACTTGGATTGTAAAAAAAATAGAACATCCCCGAGACTTCATGTATTCATATCTTCAGTAATGAACAAAAGAAATTCACTGTAAAATAAATGTAGGGGGTTTTTGTACCATGGACATTTCCTCTCTGCTCTGTTTGGCAGAGAGTGGCATGAAGAAATCACACACGAGTCATTCTCTCCAGTTTGTCCCACACCCACTCCCTTTCCTAAAGCAGCGAAACACACACACACACACACGCACACACACTGTCAGAAAGAAAACCAGACACAGGAAGCTGTGCCTCACTGCCCTTCCCGGACTATCAAACAGGAGAGCATCAGCGTGTGTGTGTGTGTGTCTGTGTGTGTGCTAGTTTGAGAATGCAGTTTTCTTGACGGTGTTTGAATTTTGTTGCACACGAGGTTTGATCTCATTTATTATTTTATCACAGCTCAGGTTTTTGAGTCTGCTGTCAAAGTTCTTCTTAATCCATTCACACAGTCACACTCTATTGTGTTGCAGGCTATGCAGTGGGATAGCTGTGAAAAATCACTTGTGCATATATCTCATATTTCATTTAACTTGTGCAAAATTATGCAAATTAGTCTGTAACAAAAGTTGGGCCAATTTTTGTAGGTATGTTTTGTATTCACGACACACATACAAACACAAATCTAAATAATGAACGCAAAGTTACAGATGAGAGGAGAGTATTCAAGCTACATCAAGAGCATGTCATGTGACCAGCAGCCCACTATGCATCGTGTGTTATAATCAATTACAACTAGGAATTCTAGAGGGAAATAGTTGGTGTTAGAATTGCCATCCGGCCCTTATAATTAAAATACGACATCACCCTGTAATGAACAATGAAATGCTGTGTCCCTGGTTGAATCAATTAGTATTTTTTTAAATTAAGCAGTCTTCACATTGTGAGGACAATAATGAGGATGAGTAAAAATCAGTGATATGGGGCAGACAGGCCGACCCTGCACTGTGAGATGGTGGCCCTGGTTACAGAGACGCATTTCACAGACTCGTGAGGCTTTTGACTCCGGTAGACATAGAGAGGCATGATCAATACTCCAGTGAGTACACACTGTGTGTGTTCTAGGTAGTTACACACACACATGCTGCAACATGTGCACTCACTGGACTATTGATCAACCCACTCCAGCACTCCATTCAAGGCCTGAGTTAATAGCTATTTCAGTACTTGCTGGTAGCCTCCAGGATTGTTCAGTCAGACAAAATGTGTGTGTATTGATTTCATTCCCAGCAGCAGAAAAGACCACACCCAGTCAGCCATATGCTTCTCACTGACAGTGACACTGAATGCTCAAATATTTGCTCTGCAAGGGCATCCTGATATTCCTAAAAAGCAACTTTGGTAACATTGATATTTCTTCTCTTGTGTTGCATTGATTATGTCTGCTGTTGTCCTTGTCCAAGGCTCTGGGATGTAGGTCCTGAGTTGGCCCCGCAGGCACTCGACTGTGGCTTTACGCTGCTCTTAATAGTTTGGATGGGTCAAGCACAAAGATCACATTTTGTCACAATCAATAAAGAGATCGTCTTCTTCTTGTAATGCAGCTGCTAGAGAAACACAAGACCATGGACAGTATGGTGGAGCTGCTGGAGCATTATGAGGAGGAAGACCAGGCCTATGGGGGCCTGCTGGAAGCCTCCACTCAGCTGTATCAGTACCTGCTGCAGCCCTTCAGAGACATGAGGGAACTAGCAATGCTACGCAGACAGCAGATCAAGGTAACAGTTTTCAACCTTTTTCAGCTGCGTACCTACAGACAGAGTACAGACACATGCAGCGACCGCCTCCCAATTCATCCTCATGAAGACCTAGTTTTTCAATTTTAGGCCAAATCCTTTAACTCTGTAACATTTCATCTATTTTTTCTTTTGAGTCATCGCACTTCACAGACAAGTAAATATTATGCATGCATCGCACACTCAAATGCCAGCTTGGTTTAGTGTTAATTGTGAAACGAGAAACAAAATGGGCAGCATCCATTCGCCGTCGTAGGCGATCTCAACAATATGCTGCGTCGAGCGCCCGTAGGGGAAGCAGGCTCCAGTGGCGGCGGATCGGTAATGCAAACGGACATCAGGGAGTTGCATTTTATGAACTGAGCCCTGTGCTATATTCTTATAATGTTTCGGTAAAGATACATTACAGAGAACGGATAAATGGAGGAGGTTTGTTCAACCGCTGCAGTGCTGATGGCGCATTTATATTTAGCTCATTGACTCACACACTGCTCATCAGTAACAATAAAAAATGCTTCAGCGATTGTACACAGTATAGACGTGTGTAGATTATGCTGCCATCATTTCTTCCTGTGGCAGTTGACGGCTGGGTGATACATTATCTCCATGGTGTCGTCTCACAGAGAGAAGAATAAGTCATGTTTAGCCTGGTCCTATAGATTTACTGCAGGAACAAGAAAGTTCTGATTGACAGCCGTGCAGCATATATACAGATAGAGGACAAACTGGAGTCATAAGAGCTGTCTAAGCACTTGACTTTGGTCCATGTGGTGTAGTGTTACACCCCTGTTCAGCCACAGCAAAGATCTCCTCTTTGATTCTCAGCCTCTGTAGATCCTACGTCCTGATATCAAATCCATGAACTCCGTGCTCTGTGAAGATCTCATGTCTCTGCTGCGCCTCCCACGGATGGAGCCTGATTTTGGGCCCACAGTGTGCCACCGTTTACCACAAGGGGAACCGCCGCTTCAATCAGTTTGCAATTTTCTGGGGTGGAAGGAGTTATGGAGACAGAGCTATGGTGCCTCGGGTAGGAAGAAGGATCAGGGAGCGGCTCAAATTTGATTTATGGTTCCACCCGCTTCATCATTTTACAGACTTTGATTTTTTTTTAAAAACGGGCCTGCGTGTTTGTAAGTTACATTTTCTACTGACAGAGCATGAAAATACATTTGGTGTTGTATTACAGTGAACAGAGCGAGTTGTTTTGGAAAGTCTGCACTTTTTTATGCTTTGTGACGCCTGAGGATTCTTTGTGGTGAACCGGACAAATCGAGATCAACATCGCAAAAATCATCAGGTTCCACCGAGATTTGAACTCGGATCGCTGGATTCAGAGTCCAGAGTGCTAACCATTACACCATGGAACCCCTTAGAGCGGTAGGAGAGAGAGAATGGAACTTAAAGATTCACTTCCTGGTCCATTCATAGCCTCCAGTGAAGCTGGGACACAGCATGGTTTTCGTCAGTTTGCTTGAAGATTCATTTGAGTTTTTTCGCGTTTCCCACGTGACTCACGCATTTTTTAAAAAAAAAAAATAGTTATCGACGTCCCTGTAGACCAAAAGAAAATCATGATGACCTTTCAGAGCAGGGCTGAGAGAAAACGGAAGCTCGTCCTCAGGATCAGGGACCAGAATAATCACGACAATCATTATCATTTGTGACTGTATTAGGAATTTGCAAGCGGATAAAACTGGACGTCAGCCGTAATATCAGACAGCTATGACGTAAGCACATTTTTCACACCACTCAACACTAGATGGCAACGAAGAATTGATTTGTATTTGCAGCCAATTATTCATTTGGTCTTTCCTTTATATTACACATAGTTTGGGATTTCTTTCTGTGGAACTGCTGCTATGAATCTCAATGTGAAACTCTGCGTGCTTGTCCATGACCCTCCCGCCTGAGAACACAATGCATTCTGGGAAAGACCCCAGCTCAAGCAAGATTGACCAGTATGCTAAGAACTGAAAAACCTACCTGTGTTCTTCATAGTAGCCCAGATTTTTCAGCCCTGATGTCTATAAACTGTTTGTGTTAAGTGTGATTTAACGTTAAAGTAGTGAGGATGACAGGGATCAAAGGAATGGTTGCTGCAGCCTGACTTCAGGAAATGCAGTGGTAAATGATACTGGTGCAGTGCTGCACCGACGGAGGTTACTCTGGGTCACACACACACACACGCTCCGTAACCTTTGCAGCTCATTTTCCTGTCTCATCTGCTGCAGAGGCGGATAATGTGTGTGTCTGGGACACACGGGAATTAATTTTCCAGTTTTGTGTCCATTTGTGTACTTTTTTTTTAAATTGTTGACCTTAAGTCCATAGTGTAGTCATGGAAAAAGAGATGACCACTGGAGATGGAAGAAGTGGGGATTTTCAGTAAATAATAAACGTTGATGTAGTTCCGCAATATATCATCAGGAAGCATTACAACCAGAAAATATGGAAAGGTATTTTTAATGTTTCTTTGTGTCCTTTTAAATAAAGAATCATAATTGATTGTTTCCAGGGATTTCTCCATACTTATTATTATTTATTTCTGTTCATCATCTTTACCAACTTTGATTCTTAGCTTTGTGTCCAATTTCTTGTTCATCCTCATTTAGTACTGTTACTGTCCATGGTTAAATATTTAACAGTAAACATTGACTTTGAACAGATTTCCATGGAGAACGACTATTTGGGGCCGAGGCGGATTGAAGCTCTGAAAAAGGAAGACTCTGACTGGCAGAGGAAGGCTCAGGAGGCAGTCCTCAGCATCCAGGAGTTCACTGTCAAGTACTTTGAGATCACTGCCCGATCTCAGAAAGGTACATTATGTCATCACTGCCACTGTCATATCGATGAAGTGCAGAGCATTCACTCGCACGTGCTCCCTCTTGTTGTCTCTTTCACTCACTCCCTCTGGTGTTAGCAATGCACAGCCGTTGACGTGTGTGGTTTTGTATGTCAGAGCTAATGTGATTTGGTATTGATGAGGTCATGTAGACGGCCACGCATTGACAAGGACAGAAGGAATCAAGGACACTATATTGATCAAACAGACAATAGATTCTTTGTGTCATCTCACTCCACAGTGTACCTATTTTCTGGCCAGTGATTTGCTTTTTTATTCACTGACACTTATTAGGTTGAAAATGTCTGAAGTGACAGACTTCAAGCGCAAACAGGAATGGACGAAGGTGTTATGTCCATATGTGGCCAGTAGATGTCTCTCTCTGCTCCACTATTGCAAGATAGATAATAATTGACCTTCAGTCCTGCAGGTGTCAGTAGTGAAAAAGTACTTAAAGGTTTGTCACATGAGCACACATGAACAGTTTGACTGTGTGTGTGTGTGTGTGTGTGTCTGTGGGTAGGGGTGTATGAGCGCATGAAAGTAGACCAGCGTAAGTTTGGTAAGGCCTCATGGACCACAGCGGTGGAGCGTATGGAGAGACTCCGCTACTGTGTCGCCAAGGAAACGCTGCAACTCCAGAGAGCCAGGGAGATCTGTCTGGAGCAGAGGAAACACACACTTCGAGAGGAGGTACTAATACACACGTCTCACCAAGAAATATACATTCTCTCTCTCTCTCTGTCAGACACTTGTGACTGTTTTTTGACCCCTCTCTACAGATGCAGAGTCTGTGTAGCAGTGATGATGCGATGGCTCTTTTAGACCACATGGAGACGCAATACTATGAGCTCCAGCTCCAACTCTATGACATCCAGGCCGAAATACTACAGTGTGAGGAGCTGCTGCTCACAGCTCAGCTAGACAGCATACGGAGGCAAATGAAAGGTATGGTCATAAGTACGTTAAAAAACATTCACAAAGTCGTTTGGTCTTGAAATCATGTGGCTTTACTGTGTCAAATGTATTGTGAATGTGTGTCCATACATTTGTCTGCGTCTTTGTGTTTTCAGAGCATCGAGAGGAGGTGGTTTATTACGACACCTACGAAAGTCCCGATGCTATAAGGGAGGACGACACTACAGACAGACAGGAACTGCAGAGACTTCAGGTCAGCGCACGACAACTGGAGGCCAGGAGGGGGCGCATCACTGCAAAGCGCTCATACCTGAGAAACAAAAAGGTGTGTAAAACTTCCACGTCTGCTCACGCATATTCAAGACGAGTTTAAGTTGTAATTATCAGCTTCTACAATGTCTTGCATGTATTTGCTTTGCTGTCGTGTAGGAGATCTGCGTGTCCAACCACACCGAGAAACAGCAGAAACATCGAACCATCCAGAAAGACTCCATCAGGGCCTCCCGCCAGGTATGGCAGGTACATTTTTCTGTGTTTTTTCTCAACAATCAAGTGAGTGTACACCTTTAAAATATAATCTGTGTCTCTGGTGTCCATTAAATTTATAAATTCATCATCTGAAGACTGAAGAAGAGGAAGATGAGGAGAGGAAGAACAGCAGAGTCAGTCAGGAGAGACAGAGAACTCTTGACAGATTACGCACTTTCAAACAGGTATGTCTGTACTTGGGTTACCCATAACTACATCAAAACCCGTCTTTGCAGATCCCCTTTCTATCTCTGTCTCTCGCTCTCTCTCTTTCTCTCTCTCTCTCTCTCTCTAGCGGTACCCTGGTCAGGTGATTCTGAAGTCCACTCGACTACGTGTGGCCCACGCCAGAAGAAGAGAGCAAATGTGGAGTATGGATACGGGTGGAGGGAGTGACAGAGAGACGCATGTGGACTCTGTCCAGGCTCACGACCATCCTCTGTGTCTGAGCACCAGCGTGCAGACGGACCCGAGTCCCAGCTCCACGCTCACCACTCAGCCCGTCACCGCCATCACTGCGAAACTGCCTCCACTGCCCGTGCCCAGTCCTGCAGACTCCTCCTGTTCTCCCTGCTCCCTCTCCTCATTTCTGTCGTCCCCGATCTCTCCTCCTCCACCACCGCCCCCTCCACCTCTCCCTCAGCCCTCTCCTTCGGGGAGCCCAGGCCGGCAGAGTCAGGGGCATAAGTCTGAGGGGAAGAGTGAATCGCTCTCTCTCTCCCCGCTGGGACCTTTTATCCCCCGCTTCTTTGATAGCAGCCAACTGGTGAGCGCCAGGAACAAGCTGAGGAAGATCCCAGAGTTTGAGGCCCACGGCGGAAGAGGTACTAGGAGCAGAGACCACAATATGGTTCAGTATGAATAAGATGATGAGAGGTGAAAGATTTTCCAAGGACCCTAATAGATGATGCGCTTGTGTTCTTCTGTCCTCTGTCCTCTCTCTGTGTTCAGTGAGCTCTCCCATGGATGAAGTGTTGGCCTCCCTGAAGAGAGGAAGCTTCCACCTGAGAAAAGTGGACCAACGGTCCCTGCCTCCTGCCAAGGGTGTTGAAGACAACAGCATCCTGGCCCAGATCCGCCGAGGTGTTAAGCTGAGACGCGTTCCTCATAGTGAGAGAAGGGAGGAGGGAGACCTCCCTGCTTCCACTGACCCACTGACCAGGAGCATCCATGAAGCGCTGCGACGCATTAAGGAGGCCTCACCGGACTCTGACTCAGATGATGAAGGGCTGGCTGGCCCAGAGTGGGACAGCTAGGCTCCAGACTCAGACTACACACAGATGCCTGCACACGATTGTGTTGTAGAGTGCTGAGCTTTACTGGACACACACAGACATACATACATCCACTCACTCACACTCCAACAGGCACCCTGAGTGACAATCACCAAGTGAGTGCACCAGGGCCCGAGTCATACTGAATATTATCACCAACTAACCAAATGATACAATCTGTTTTTCCACATTACATTCACCACAAAGAAGGACGCTGTTTGACTTTGTTTCTACCGTATGTACTGTATGTGGTTTGTATGCCGTGATCACACTGTAAAGATGCCAAGATTTTTAAAATCAGTTTTCAGTCGTACTGTGGAGTTCTGCACTGGCCCAATGTGGGCATACGAACATTGACAAACAGCACGTAAAGGTTTTACACCGACATGCTGCACTTCAGTTTTACGGTTATTTGTGAAACTGAAAGGCTCACAGAAAGCTGTAATGCTGCGAGCAGTGCATTACGTGAGAGCATTACTGTAAGTAGCGAATAGATGCGTATGGGTAGAAAGGACTGTTTATTTCTCGGGTGGAGAACTTGATGAGAGAGAGAAGAAGAAGGTTCCACCGAGATTTGAACTCGGATCGCTGGATTCAGAGTCCAGAGTGCTAACCATTACACCATGGAACCTGATACCTCCACATCCAACAGGGTGATGAGGTCATCTTTCCTGTATTTTTAGTCTACAGGAAAATGAACCTTGCTGAGCTGCATAGCTGGTTTTAGTCTGTTGGGTGTGGAGCGAAAAGATGACTGCTGATCTAATCTGACACTGACAAAGACAATAAATCTGTCTGTTACACCAGATTGCTGACCATCCCCCCACCCTGTCCTGTCCCACTATATTTTCACCTCCACCACCCCCAACTCTCACTCTGACTGGGCGAGGAGATGTTGGTGTATTGGTCCATCTGTTCGACCGTAGCATATGGGCTGGCTGTGGAAGATATGTCACAAGACATTTAGACCCGTGAGCATAAGATAGTCTCCTAGAGAGAGGGATGAAAGGATGGTTTGTAGGTGGTTTGTGAGAGAGGTGGAGGTTTGTGGTGGTTGTAGAGCGTGGTTAGACTGGGCTGGTGATTCCCAGTGATAGTATGTGGGATTATTACAGGAGCAGCTGTGAAACTGGTCACGATTATTGCGCTGATGGATTGCACGTGGGACGTCAGATTCTGCGAGAACTGTAGGGAGTCACCGTGGGCTGAGGAGCAGGCGGTCCTGATTGATGCTGTTCCTCCTGCTGCCTTATTCACTTTCTCTCCTCTTCTATTCATTAATTTCTTTCTCTGCACTCAGTGGGCAGAAGGACACAGTAGGAGGCCTGGTTCTCTCAGTGCTGGAAGTGAAAACATGTTCATGCTCACATGGTGCCACACACCTGTTACATATTGTCATGATTAAGTCCACCGTCTATTCTGTAATTCATTCATTTCAGAGATGGATTTATCACTTTAATGATGAAAAATCAGGCCACATTATTTGTGTTATTACACCTTTTTTGTATTGTTTTTTTCACTGGTAAAGCATTATATCGGATGATATTGAGTGAGTTTAAAGGCATTTAACTACATTTATAATTAGCCCTGATGAACTGTGATTGGATCCTGTTAACAAATGACACAGCAAGACAGCAACAGTGGGCTGTCAAGGTTACTCGGTGGTACAAACATAAAGCAGAAAGATTCCCGATTCGTAAACAAACTTCTGACTTTGGAACAGCCATAGGAGGAATCGTCTTGAACAGGCTCTGATGCTGAAGATTGTATTTTCTCGCACTTGTGTTTATATTCCTGTTAAAAATGCTCACTCACTGATTTATCATGAAGCAGAAACTTGTGTAGAAAGAACAGGCATGGGATCACTGTATGATTATGACACACTGTACAGCTTGAAAATTGCTCAGTGCTATATAGAGGTTCATACTTTTCTGGCACATCAAATCTGAGGCACTTTCCATGTGATCTCTCACCATCCATCAGCTCAGTGTGCTTCCATGGTATTGTTATCATGTAGCATGAAACGGAGCCAAGACTGACCCGAGTCTGAACTCGAACCAAATCATCATCTTACCTGACTTGATGTGACCGTAATGACCCCCTGGAAAGATCTTAAGTTGATCTTGCTTCAAAATAATCTAAAAACAATGGCCAGCAATGTGCTCAGTAGTATGACACACAGGAAAATTTGTCATGGTGCAGTCTTCGCATGACAGACGGACCTTAGAAACAGACACATCCACATAACCCCAATAACTTGTTTGTCACCTAAATTCGTCTGTGTCTGAAATCACTCCCTCATTCACGAAAAGCTCAATAAGGGAAATCTACAAGATGCTGAGCTTTCACATTCTGCTGTACCACGGACAGATGTAGAGTGTGGAAATGTAATTTATGCATCTTTCTGTCATTAGCAAAAGAAAAGCATTGCATTATGGGGCTTTAGCACAAATAATGTACATATTATGGAAACTATTGTGGAAATATTTGAGGCAACTACAAAGCATAAATACTGCAAAAAGTAAATGTGGAGTGATTTTGGACGCAGCTCTCTTGCATTTCCTCTCTTTTTTTATGTTTTTTTTTTCTCAAAGCATCTCCAGCCATAACGTTTTGCATCGTATTTTGCTTCTGAACATTTCCAGTGTAGATCTTTTATCCACCCAGGCTGACTGCATGAATGAATGAAGTGCAATATCACACACAGGTACCGAAAGAGAGGGAAAAGAATGAAACGTCTTAATGAGTGTTGAATTCCGATTGATTGCCTAAAACCACCGACCTGGGGAACACGGCAGTTGTTCTTACAGTTGCAGTCTACACTGATAGACATACCGTTCCAAGAATCCTTTTTTTTGCCTTTAGTCCTATCATATTCATTTATTCAGATCTTTTTTATTTACAACCTTTGCCCTGCATTTGAATAAACCTTGTGAAGCAAAGCCTTGAGATCGTTTGGAGTTAATAACGTGTTCACAAACAGAACAAAAAAGCGGTTTGCACACAATGAATTCTGCCCTTGCTGTATTTGAATATAAAACATAGCATTTTCAGTTCACAGAGGTGTGTTCTTCGTGTCTTTGTCGTAATTTAACAAAGGTTTCAGTTTGGCTGAAGCACCAACAGGTGTGACTCCTGATCATTTTCACCAGCATTTGGCAAATCCTTTCACCTGCAAACACAAGTCTCACCAATCTACAAACATCATGAGCCTGAGGTACCTCTTTAATATCATGAGTTCAAAATTACTTTAAATAGTCAAAAATATTGCCAGTCTTCTTATGCCTCTAAATACAATAATAATAATGATAATGATAATAATAATACCTACATTAAATACCATAAGTTACAAAACAAGAGAATGAAAAGCTTCTACTACTGTACAAAGGCATTCATTAACAACAGCTGTAATTAAGGTCACTCCCTCTGTCATTCTGCCGTCTGAGTTCAATCAGAAAGACATTTTGCGTAACTCTTCCCTCTGCATGGGTCTTATTCCTGAGTATTAACCTGTGTAACTGAGTCAGTACAGAAATGAGCTGTGACAGTGCTTAATAATAATGTGGTTACAACCATGTAATAACACAGTGCAAACAGGTGTTGTAAATGTAAATGTTGCAGCATCAGAGATTACTCTTTTAACAACGTATTTTGCATTGTTTACAATGTGTTATTACACATTTCAGATATGATCTTGAAGAGGTTTCTATTGGTTAACTACAGACTAAATTATTCTACAGTGAGTACATAATACTTTCCAGCGGGTTAATACACAATAATAAGCCCTGCAGGGTGTTACTGCATTTAAGATATCCATCCATCCATTAATTTACAATGCCACTTTGAGTAGAAAGTTATATTATACAGTTTTATAATTATATCATCAATATTATATCCTTTGTAAAAA
>OMNV01026152.1:2500-11403 GCA_900303265.1 Brotula barbata | reverse complement strand
TCCAGGTTGACTCTTTAAACAGGCCGGGGTTCCAGCTCAGATAGATGACATCATAGTACTGACATAGGTCTTCCCAGGCGATCCAGAATACACCTGAAGAACAACAAGGGGGGGGGGGCAACAAAACCACAACTTAAACAACACAAAATCTCAGAAATGAATGCAAAAACATGGAACGTCCTACTAAAAACACTAAATGGCATTTTTTTTTCATTTCTGTATGTTTGTTGGGATTCATCATCAATATGTGTATTTAATGTTGCAGATAAAATTGCGCTGAATGTCAGAGGTCACAGGCTTTGAGGAACAGAACAGGAATACCGTTGTCAAACTTCTGTGCCGTCTTGGGATCGAAGTTGAGGTATTTGAGGAGGTCCGGTGTCCAGTTTTTCTCGTCGCGCTCGCTGTAGCGTCCCTTCCACCGTAGATGACTCCACGGATTCTTCAGCTGCAGGAAACGCATTCCCTAACAGAGAGACATGCACACGACTACAACCAAACTGTATACATCTCGTCAACTATCCAACTCGTGCAGTGGTCACGGCTGGTGGACTTTAAAGACTTTAAAGACTTTAAAGACTTTAAAGACTTTTCACACTGCAGCAGAGAACAAAAATGTAGCATTTTGAGTTTTTGGGTGAGTGAAAGTTTCCATCCTGGCTGAACGAATCCTGAAACAGTGATATTGAAAACAGCAACATCATAGCGTGAGGTGGTTCGTGTGCGGCAACAGAAACATTCAAAACGCTCAAATTGTTAGAAATGATTATGACCACGGGCCGATGTCAGCCTTGCACGCTGACCTTGTGTTCTCTGATGTCAAGGACAGCGTAGGCGTGTGTCGGTACTAAACCCCACCTCTCCCCTTCCTCCTCTGTCATCACGCCTGTTGCCGTTGTGACAAGGACGTCACCCCTGTGAAACCTGGGGAAGGAAAGAGAAAAACACGAAGGACAGGACAGAGGCATTACAGCTGTAGAGAATATTGGCTTTCAGTGCTAGACGTGTGTGTGTGTGTGTGTGTGTGTGTGTGTGTGTGTTACCTCTGGTAGAGCATGCGAAAGGTGTCATCCTTGCTGAATGACTGATTGTCTGAGTGCATGGCGATTCTTTCAGGGATCCAGCCAGTGAGAGCGTGCAGATCGATGTTCTGTGACACGGAGGAAACATAGATCATTTACAGTAAAACACTTTTAGTCCATTATCTTCCATATCTTTGCCAAAATCCCAAAACTTTTTAACAACTGAAGATAATCAAATGTATTGTTTCACGTTATCATGCTTACCACACCCACACATCCAATCCCCAACCCCATCAAAAGGCCTACAACTTAAAGATGTACTGTAGAATCATACACACATTTGAAAGCTGTGAGACAGGACAGCAGTCTATCACTGTTGGAGACAGAGCAGCTGGAATAACTAAACGGTCAATACATCCCCCCTTACATACCGAGTTGGAGCCGGGGAAGTCATAGCCTCCCATCACCTTCATGTAGGCCTTCTCGATGAGGGAGACCCACAGCTCATTTCTGTTGCTAGAGTACGAACACAGCAGCTCTCCGTTACGATCCACCGGCAGGTGGTCGTCTATGATCACCTACGACGGGAATGAAGACGTGCCGTTAGTCCACAGCCTCAGCATTGCATTGTTTAAAAGACGTTATCAGAGGACCCAGCAGATTGGCTCCTGTGAGTCAGAAATGTTTCTGCTCACCGCTAACACAACAGCAACAAAAAATAAAGGCAGAGGTCATTTTTCGTAGAAACACAATTTGTTATATTTGAAGAAACGTCCTAAAAACTATGAATTGATCAAATGCTGTGAGACAAGAATTTTAAAAATCCAATACCCGTAGCTCGAGTAATCCTCCAATAAATCCAGCCAATCGTTTCATTCGGACCAAATGAAGTGTAACGTGTTTTTATTGTTATTATTGTTATTAAAGGCAGACTGAAAACAGGGCACATTACTTCATTTGATCATTACAAAAGAGATAATCAACGTTCATCATATGTTTCTATTTGTACAGCTGCGTATTCGTCTGTGTGACAATACACAGAATGTGGACACCTGTGTACTACTCTAAAGCTGTCATACTGAGATTTCATGTTTAGTGTACGATGTGTCCCGCACAACCTTTGTGGTTGTTTTGTCTTTTACCTTCCTGGGGACTCCATTGATGTGGAGCTTGACCATGTATTTCCCACAGGGGTTGTACTCCGGCTCCCCTCGTCTGTTCTGAGGGTAGATGATGCTGTAACACACACACACACACACACACACAGAGTTACAATTTATATTCACATAAAGATGAGCTGAACTGACGAAAGACGAAAGTCGGGACATCGATTTTTAAGATATAACAACAAAGTGCATTAATAAATCTGCCCGCACACACAGACAATACAAACACACCCAGTTTGTTTCATTGTGGGTATAAATTTATAAATTACAGCATCATCAGAATATGTGATGACCGCTTAAAAATGGCTTTTGGAGTTTGGACATCTTTTCCGGTAATGTAGCTTTTCCAATATATGGGACTCTACCGGTCAATGTGACCATGAACAACACCACAGGATGATTATTTACGTCACTTTTGCTTTTTGTACTACACAGGCTACATACCTGGTGATAAGCTTCTTATTGTAGCGCCTCTCATAGGCGGCACTAATGGCCAACGAGGCCACAAATGAACAGTCAGACACCACTGTCTGGAACGCAGAAAGAAGAAACACATTTCGACAAGGTTCAACAGAGCTCCTGTGGTCCAAGGACAGCCGTGAAAAACGTGTTTTAGGACAAAATGAAAAGACTTTTAGAAAAGATCGGGGGATGTTTTTATTTCATTCTACACACTTCTCTTTACGCTTCAGTCACTTAACCTAACCTGTATTGTTGCAGTAAATAGTAATGATGGTTGACCTTTCTAAATCTGTAGGTTGTTCTACATAATACTAAAATTCTTAGTGAAGTACGGAAAATTAACCCAATACCAAACATCCTCCATTCATGAGTAGAATATTAACTTTTTACGACTACCTTTTTTATTTATTATCTAGTATTGTTGATCTTCTTTTAGGATTCATACTTACAGCATATTTTACTCCTTTATGATTACCCTCTCTCTTTTTACCCTTTCATTCCTCTTTCACATCATATAATCTGTTCACGTCTTACCTTGTTCATCCATTTTACCTCATTGTATTTTGTTGCATTTCTTAAATTTCTACTTCATTTTTTTCAGATTTTTATCTCCACACAGACTCGACTCAAAAGATTTCTCTTGAGGTTTCGTCTCTGCTTTCTTCATTTGTGATATTTTCGTGGTAGGAGCCAATATGTAAAACGTGTCAAATATGTACATTTTAATGACATGAATGCACCCAAGTTCACACTGCCAAAATCATTTAAAAAAAGGTGGAATCAAAACTCTTGATTGATAATACATTATCCATAACGATGTTAAAATTATTTAGCAGAATCGTCGCTGTGTACTGTGTCACTGTGCCATCTGCTGGTTAAAAAGAAACATGCAATCGTAAAACTAAGCACGTTGGGCACATCGGAGTGTAGAAAAAGTCATTATTACAACTTAGAACTTAACATAAGAGTGTATGGTGCAGAGATGTATACAAACAAAAATATGGGTGCTGAAAATGACAGCAAGTGTGTCGCATAATACTTTCACTTAACAGAAAAATCCCAGGTAAAATCACTCCTGATAAAAAGACAAAAAGCGGAGTGAATGTGTGTGTGTGTGTGTATATGTGTGTTCCCTCTGGTTTCTGGTCTGACCTGTTTGATACTGAAGCTGGACACAGACATGATCATAGTGGGGTTATTGCAGATGTCATCTGGTCGGACCCAGCGGGAGAAGATGGCTTTCTGTTTAGGCGACAGAGCCAGTTTGCCTGTTTTGTCCCTGTCAGAAAAGAAGAGACACAGCACAGGACCGTCTTTAAAAAAAAAACAATTCTCCCACTCCCATCTGGTCCTAACATTTTACAGATTGAGTAATTTGTGTCTAAATGAGGCCGACTCACGAGAATGGGATTGGGAAGGCGAATCGCTCCTTCAGGTCCACACTCATGAAGGGTACGAAGGCAATGCCATTGATTGTAGATGTACTCCTGAAATAGAGGGAGTGAGTTTCTTCTTGCTTTTACTGACCCCTAATGTGAGTAGGGATGATAACATCCCATAACGCCGTGCAAACTCAGTGAAACGGTTTGATATCCCCCAAACCACGTCACTTGTCCATTCTGTGTTCCTCGAGCTGGAGGAGTCTTCCGAACTCTTCCTACTGCGTCACGAAAAGTCCACCGTGTTGTCATGTGACACAGAACAGCCCGGAATGCCAGACGTCATTTATGATTCCAAGACGGAGGTGCGTGTGAAACACCAAAACCTCCATGAAAATCTATGTTTCATTATCACTTCAATAATACTCTGGCTTGTGATGTGAAAAGTGGAGTGCATGTGTATTAGAATATTTGTGTGTATTTCTAATTCTGGACACCTACGATCTGAATCTAATCAGGCAGACAACAACAGTCTAAACTGCCTCGTTTTCATAGCGATGAACATGTGTATGTCATCTTACTCCACTGTTTCTCAGCTGTACGATCCCTATAGTTTACACACTGCATTACAGCACTCCAGGTATTCCAGAAGACAAGAGTAAACCAACAAATCACTGCATTATAGTGCACTAGCTGGCTGACCTGAGCACCTCAATCTCCTCTGTGGTGTAGCGCTGGCCCTGGGACTCGCTGGACTGGACAGCCCGGACCGGTTGAGGCTGCGGTCGATCGTGAAGGGAGAAGTCTGGCCCCAGGGGGAAGAACTGGCGGACCGGACCCCCAGAACTTCCGCTGCTGCTTGGTTTGGTCCTGGAGGGCCCCGTCTTGTCATGAGTCTGAGCTGGAGTTGATCTGGATTGAGATTCTTTAAGACCCTCCGCCCTGACCGTACACAACAGTGGATCGAAATCAATTGAATCCGTTAAAAAGAAGTATGTTAAAGTAAATTCACTCACGCTAAAACTCTTTCAACTTTTCGTCTTCAACTGTGTCTGCTCCCCTGAATAGAGTAACAGCTTCAATCACATCCACCCATCCTTTAGATTCACTGTGAAAATCATCTGTGTTTAAACTTCTGCTGACACAGATGACTGCAGAACTCTGACTTACTTACTACAACTCACTCTCTACAATGTGGGATGAATTACTGGAAGATACACTATAAAAAAAAAGGAAACTCCAGCCCCTGCTGGTGTGGGGCGATACTGCACGTTACTGCAGACGCGCTGCTGCTCATCAACAACACGTCCTCATCTGGACACTCCCTGCATTCTTCGCGGCCCTCAGTCAACAGACGGGTTTTTGCATACGTAAACATCAGAGAAACGCTTACCTGTCTAAGGCCTGACGAGCCAGCTGCTTCAGCTTGGTCTGCAGCACCTGGTCTGACGTGTCATTGGACTGTGACCAACACAAAAATATATATATATATAAATAGCACACAGAATGTGAGGTAGAGATACAAGGAGAGACAGAGACGGGCTGGGTGGGGAATGTGGGCAACAAAGACAGACACGTCAACATTTACCGTCTTGATGCACAGCTCCACAGCCTGTGTGTAGAGTTCAATAGCTTCGTCACTGTTTCCCTTCTCGTCTTCCTCAAAGGCCTGCGTGACCAGGAAGTGGGCACGCTCCAGGTCCACCTGCTGCCGGGACTTCAGGGGGTCGCTCCTCTGTGCTTGGACTGCGGTCGCAAAGGTCACAGAAATACTACGATGGGTTTTTGTTTGTTGATAGCGCTGATAGATAAAGAGCCATCAGGACGCCAGTGATCGTGTGACTCATTCTCACAGACTTCACAGTTAAAGTCAAACTAAAAATACATCTACATTCTGACTGTAAGTAAAGAGAGCTGCAACACCGGTTTGGTGTCGCACCCATTGAAAACCTAAACTTACACACAAAATCTCTAAATTCGCTGAGATTTCTCATTATAGTGAACCAAAATAGAACGTCATGCTACTTACTGCGTCAGGGGAGTCAGGGGATACTTTTCAAAGATGCATTCAAGAGGTTTTCATAGTAAATAAGGTCTTTCTTTGAAACAAACACTATAAAGTCAAGCTTTCTGTATTCAAGTCTTTCTATTTACATTGTGTCCATACAGGCCTGTTCACTGATTTCTAGGTTGAAATCTTTTTTTGGTTTTAGTAGCAAGGAAGAGAATCACAGGTTTGATTCCTGCAGTGTGTAAATGCCCTGAAGCCAGCCGCTGGCTCACCGAAGCGATTGTTGGTAAAAGCTGGGGAAAGCTAAATTAATCTCTTTGATTGGAATTTTACCAGCATTGTGGAGAGCTTGGACCCGATCCAGATACTCATTGACTTTGTCCTGGATTCTCTCTAGCTTGGACCCAGCCATGCCTGCATAGATGAGGGCCTGAGCTGCTTCCTACAGCAAAGAACAGAAAGAAGTCAGAGGAGGCTCAGACCACCAAGTCATCAATTGTCATCACTTTCTTCTTGATTAGAACTACAAACTATCAGGAACAAGTATATCAATAAAGCATTCTCTTTGTGAAATGGCTCGAGGCCATGAATTAATGACAAATCTGACAAATCAAAGTCTTGACAAAAGCGTACACTCATCCATTACGCTGAACAATACAATGTTTGTAATCCAACATGGCGTCGCTTCGGGTCAACACTGTTGTCGTGAAGCCAGTGAAAATGCTCTGGAAGCCTCAAAGATAATCGATACAAAGAAATGCCTCAAACACCATTTGATGTGGTGCATTTTTGGTTTAGACTGCAATGACTTCAGTGTTCATAAACTGCGGTATGTTAGTCTTCACGGTAGTAAAAGTGAAAGTGATTGCGTGACAGCGAACAATAGCCTCCTCAGAAGTTGAGCTAACGGCTAACACTGCAGAATTAACACCTCATTTCTGACCACTCACCTTGTAGTAAAAAACAGCCTCGTTGTATTTTCCATTCTGATCGTAAGTGACAGCGATTTTGGCAAATTTGACAGCATCGAGCTCCAGCGCCGTGGCGTCCATCGTCAACTTCTGACAGGGAGCAGCGGGCAGGCTAGCTAACCGAGCTACCGGAACTTATCGGATTCACAACGCCGGGCACTCACTCGCAAACCAGTCCGCTTTTATCTGTTTGAAGAAGTCATGATGGACGTAAATCCAACCAGTACTATTAACTCAGAGGCCAAACTTTGTCGGTTAGAGTTAAACTGCTGCCTGGTGACAGGCTACACTGCTAGCCGACATACCAAAACAACAAGGACGTCGTTTCCGGTGGTGCGTTCAAGTCAAGTGGGAAAATTCAGCAAACCACTAGTGACGTCACTTGCAAAATAACAACTCTCATCGACAATTTCCTTAACTAATTGATACAAAGATAAAAAAATATAAATCAGAACAGAGCCAGGCGATATGATTAATGGTAGCCGTCGCATATTGGATAAACAAGTGAAAATGACACTAATTTGCTCTTTTGAGTACAAAATCAGTTTGATATAATGTTTTATTTCACTCATGATATCAAAATAACGGTTCATCTATTATTACTGAATATTAAGATTCATTAAAATGGCGATTAACAAAGAATATAATATAATTCATAATACAGTAATGGTTGAATTTATCCATTGAGGTTTGAGCTGAGCCAAACAAGGCATGCTTTGAAAAAGCAGAAGTTCTTTTCAAAATGTTTTTGTAGCTCCCGTACTTCCGACTGATAAGGCTGATAAGATCTGCATACTCCTGCTTCCAGGCCAGCAGGCAAAACACTACCTGGTCGTGTTTGTTTTGTATTTGCAAGTAATATTTTAGAAATGTTTAATATTTTGTGTATAAAAACACATACGAAATAAACACGCACACCCAAAAAATCTGAAAGACAGAGCAATTTGACAATATGGGAAAGACATTTACAAAGGCAACAGTTGATATCATTATCCATGAGTACATTTGTAGATGCATTGTGTCAGTGTATAGTTGTTAGTAACATGATGTCTGATACCCAGGGCTCTGTGTGTTGTTGCTGCACTGCAGAGTAAAACATCCTGATTGTTCTGCTCTATAATCAGAATCAGAATGATCTTACTGACAAAGCATGATTCATACATGGAATGTGTCTTGGTGCAAACTCTTGCTTCTTCACATAAGTAGGAAAGATAGGAAAGCACTAATAATAATAATAATATAACATTTATATAGCGACTTTCAAAGAACCCGAGGACGCTTTACAGAGTGGGGAGTCCTAAATTATGCCGATAATAAAACTGATGAAAACTGTAAGTGAGTAGCACAAAAGAGTGACGGGTAGAGAGAGTTTGTCAGCTGAGGTGGGGACCACGACACCTATTGTAAATGGACTGCATTTATCCAAAGCGCTGTGCAATGTTTGCCTTTTATTCACCCATTCAGACATTCATTCAAACACCAATTCAGGAACGTTCGACATGGATGGGCGGGGGAATTGAACCGGCAACCTTTACGATCACCAGGCGACCACCTAAGCCACGCCGCCCCTAAAGCTCTGTCCCGGAAGGAGGCAGCCTGGTGTAGGGAGGTGAGAGCAGACCAGTGTCAGAAGATCAAAGGTTCCAGGATGGAGTGCAGGGGCGGAGAAGGTCTGGGGCTGGGGGGGGCCCCCCTGAAGTTTATGGTCACTTCCACTGTTTTGAGGGTGTTAATCTCCAAGTTGTTAATCAGGTGAAGTATATTTGAAGTATTAATGCTCGTATTTATTTCAATTTTACTTTTATTATTAGTTGGGGGTCGTATATTCTTGCCAGAAATAGTTTATGATATGATAGTATTTTGTTGTTCATAAAGTATAGATTTGCAAAAAG
>OMNV01026151.1:17800-63012 GCA_900303265.1 Brotula barbata | reverse complement strand
CTAAATTTTACTTATTATCCTTATATTACTTTATTCTCTTAAATTTACAAAATGTATCTTGAACATTAATGGGGAGAGGGGTGGTATGTTTTTTACATTATCGTTATTGTTAAAGTTTTATAACTATCGTTCACTGTCGTAGTGGACACTGTGCTCACGTTATCCTCACATTGTTATAAGATGAGTCAAACACTATTTTAGATGTTAACTTATTTTTTATATATCACTGTACAGTACTGTTTTATGACAATAATTTTTTGTATTTTTTTATATGCTTTACTGTATGCATTCATGTATATATTTGTACATTTACATTTGGGAATAGTAAAGCGTTTCTTTATCAAAAGGTCTATGATAGAATATTTATGTTTTTTGGAGCCGAAAGGGTGGGTGGATGTGTTTGTCAAAAATGTCTCACAGACTTAGCCTATTCGCGCCTCTCTACTGGTCGGGACTTTCTTGAATACCAAGGGATGCCTGTACTTTTGCCGGGTATCCAGGTTGCTCTCAGGATCCTGGGATTCCAGCTGAAAACAGTTAATTAAGGGAACAGAAAACCTGCTGAATAAAAAAAAGAAAATAGAGAACCTGTAGGATTATACTATGCATGGTGTTCTTGTTCATCAACTTGCTCTGTTTTTCACAAGTGTTTTGAAATATCCTGGCCCTTAAGCCCGGAGACCTGGCCTGAGTTCAGGTTAAACTTCCTTACACTCCGCATTATCTTCCTGACTCTACACTTGACCACAGTTCTTGCTAAAGTGGAGCCCAACTTGATCTTACTTTCCACTGCAGCTTAAGCTGGCTGTTGCTAAGTAACAGACTGCCCTACAAAAAACAAGGGATCAAGCTACAGCTAGAAATACAATTATATTAAGGTCATCTGGCAGTAAAGTGTAAAACTGAATAATACATGAGCGTGATACTAAACTCCAGACCGAAAGATTTTGTCATCTATAAACTGACGCACAAACAGGTAGAATAAAGATAATTCATCCACCATTGGATCCAAACTTGCAGTGTTTAAGATTTAAGATGCTATTGTTCTTTGCACCCATGAGGCTCATTTATGCCGGTCTGTGAGGCCATTAAATACAGCGCAACGTGTGGACCCAGAGTTATTGTCCTCTCAAAAGGTTATGGTATTTTTTTTCAATGTTCTTCGTTGCATTTCGCTGGTCTGCTAACCCTTTAAGTCCTGTCCTCCCAACGACTAGTGTGAGTTGCTGATGTAGAGAGTGTGATCCCTCTGCACAATGATGCTAAATGTGTTAGATGTCCTAGTACGGTGATAATAATCATCACCATTAGGTTTTAACTTACTTAACTTGTGCAAACCTGCAGGTGAGATACCTTACTTAGGAAAGGTGGCTCACCATGGGTGAAGGTCAATTGTGCCTTTTGACTGTCTGAGCCCTGTGAACCTCTCAAGTTGTGGTGTTGAATCCCAGGGTTGACCACCAGTTTGCAGGAGTTTGCATTGTTAGGATGAGTTAAATGCCGAGAATTAATTTCCCTAAAGGGATCAGTAAAGCACTGTTCTCTCTGTCTTTAATTATTTGGCTGACTGTTGCCACAACCCAGTGTGTCGCTTTGGATAAAAGTGTCTGCTAAATGCAAATTAATTGTAATTGTTTTAGAGTGTACCATGAATTAGAATAAAAGCATCGTTGTAAGTGATGCACTGGGTGTGTGACGTTGAAAGGGTCATGCCTTCAAAAGAAGGCTCTAACTTGTGATTTACACACAAACTGATATGGAAATGTCATGTTCATTTAAAAATCTGTGCATTAGAATATGCAAGAATGAAAGTCCAGGTTGTTATAAAACAATGTGTTAATGCTAACTAATAGAATGAGCTAAGGATAACAAGAGTTATACAGGCAGAGAACTAGAGCCAATAACAACAGCAAGACTCAAAGTTGAAAGACTTAGCTCCAACACAAATTTATATTTATGGATTTCAGCTGGAAGGCTGAATCTTAATTACGAGTTGTTTTTCACATTTCTTAACCTTCTGTGTCACTGAGCATCTTCACCTATTTCAAACAACAAGTCAAGTCCCTCTTGCGGCTCTCATCTGCTATGTTTATAGACTGAATTATAAAGCCTCCTGTACGGTGAGGAAGAAAATGGTGTCTTTGAAGCAGCATGCCTATCTGCCTTTGAGTGTGTGTGTGTGTGTGTGTGTGTGTGTGTGTGTGTGTGTTTGACAAACCCAGAGCTGTATAATTAAATCGGAGCTCTCTGACCTCCCATTGTGCACTGTGCTGAGCTGCGACAGAAACGTTTCATGAACTAGAGGTTGCTCAGTACCATTAGCATTTGTACCTAATGAACCCAAATGAGTTAATTTAGTAAGAACCGTGTTGAACCTCTCTAATGGATCCATCTCTTAATAATGAAACAGGTCACTTACTAGACCATAAAGATTCAAGAAACATTTTTTTGATTTGTCATAACATCTGAATTGTTTTTTGATGCACTGTATACATATTGCATACATATCATACTGTATATTACAGTTGGAAAGTTACATACCAAAACATAAAAGTGGTTATTACAAGGCCACCATCAGGTTGACCAGTACCAAAATTTAAGAGTTAGAGTTTTTCCCTGAATCATATCCAACTTTCACACCAAGTTCCATGAAAATAATTTGAACAATCCTGTGCTAATCCTGTGAATCCTGTAACAGTAATCAAACAAGTTTGGTTGTGTGATTTCCTTCCTTTTCCGAACCTTTGCTGATAATCACAAGAAATAATTTCGGTGGTATTTTCGTGTGTATCGGCCTCTCAGAGGCGTCTTATCTTTCTTGTCTCCTCTTTGTTATGTCCTTATCTCAACTTTTCTACTTGATCTTTTGACCTTGAGTCTGGCACACTGAAGGTTCTCTTACCACCACTGATGTTTTGTTGTCTACCCTCATGTTTTCTCTTTGAGCTTACACAGACGACCAGACGACCCTCTGAAAACCAGTGACCCCACGCACTTGTGTAGTTTGTGCTATGATGTGCAGATGATGTGTGTTCCTGTCAGAGCTTGTTTGAGTTATAAGGTTGCTGCAGGGCCCTGCATCCATTCAAACTGATATGTGGAGAATTACTAACTAACAACGACACACTTTTAATTGTCATGCAGGGGGAACTTCAGTCTATTTCTGTTGTTATTTTTGCAATAATCATTGCCTGGCAATTCACTATCTCACTCGTTATACGGTGACTTAACCAAAACATAAATAACTTCACACGGTATAAATTATACCTGGGTGTGCAATACTTGAATCAAAAACAAATTATTACAAGCATCCAATTACGAGCTTCGATTGAGAAAAAGCTGACTTGTGGTAATAATAATTGAGCATTAGAGAGATATACAATAAATATTTGCAAATTGTGCCTTTAGAAATGAAGAATTACTATATAATAATTAGCAGTGAAATGCTTTGCCATTGGTTTTACCTTATTATTTCTTCTAATAATGTATAATGGCTTCTTGAAATAATTTATTTCCATAATTTGGATGGCATTTTGGCTATGCATGTTTACGGAAGAGTCTGACTGTGTTAAATGAAGGATGCAAGGTAAATGAGATCATTAGAGGTTATTTGTGCCTGTTTAGCAATCTTTAATCTAGTTTACTCCTCCACCAACGGAGGACTTCACAGATGGCCTTGTTCTTTCCCTTATCAGGCCCAGGACCCTGAGGTTCTGCAAGCACCCAAACACCCCCACCGTACCCAGAATCTGTTTCATCTTCCAGCTCCCTCCCTTCAGTCACACATTCCAGATTCCCAGTCTGCAGCCCCCCAGCACAAACCTAAACACTGTCAATTTTTCCTTCGTAGGCTCACCCAAGATACGATTGCATTACAAGCTGAAGTTTCTAAAATACCAATTTTTAAATTCTCGCTGTTAGTTTTCATTTTTGTACAAACTAGTGCGCAGATAAAATTCAACATTTTTAAAAGATTGAGTTGTATTTCACCCTCCAATCCATTGTGCTCAGAAATTGAAAAGTTTCAAATCGATTCTCCCGAGTTCTGATCAAAAAAGGGTTCCAAGTGCTTCTGATCTGACAAACTCCCACCATCCACCTACAGCAGGGGTTTTCAACCTGTGGTGCTTGGTCTACTTGTGGTCTAAGGAAGTATTGAAGGTGGTCTGTGATAATGACCTCAGTAATGTTTTTTTTAACGCCAGAAGAAAACGGAAAATATTTATTTATTTATTTTTATTTGTCTAATTTTTTTCTTCCTTTTTTTTAGCTAGAGACATGATGAAATGACATGAGACTGTCCCTGTCCAACTATGTACTGCCAAGAATACACAGATTGTGTGCAACTCATCATGCCCAGAAATATCACTCAAAGGTAAGAAGGAAACCAAATTCCAGCTCTTGTTCTGAGCACAATAGCTTGTTGGGGGGAAAGTGCTAAAAAAAATATATGATGTCACCAAACTTGGGCCTTGGGCACCACTAATGGGCCTTGAAAGTCACCCTGAGACATCGCTCACACACAGTTTCCCACTTATACAGTAGATGTATAGCAGCGTTCAGCTGTGAAAGAAACAACAACAGAGGGCTGCAGCACTGCTCTCTGTTTCAACAGAATAAGCGCAGACATCCATCTTCTCTCTAGCCGCTGGTGTGTGAGAGCTGATTTTGCCATAGCAGAACTCTGGGAAAATGTCAGATAGCGTTTATCTCCACCCATGTCTAGCAGTAGATGTTGACCCCAGTGACGAACTTTGTTTTATCAGTGACACATTAAAGCCAACCTCAAATATTTCAGTTAATGAGGTGACACAGAGCAGACACAAGATTGCATACAAATACGCAAACGTGGACCCACACCAACCATGCTTGTAATCTAGTTTTTATTTCATTTTAGTAAACAGACAGATTTGTTTAAAAAGTTGACAAATGTAAAATGTCAGTGCTTCATTATATCCTTGAATTTGTTCCCCAGCAGGATTACGGCAGAATCATGTTCTACTAACGCCATTCAGCCAAAAATAAACCATGTCAGTGTTTGCTGATTAATCGATAACAGAGTGAAGTAATTGTTGGCTGATATGGGGCAATACAGTGTCTCAATATTTCCTTTATCAGCTCAAAAAATAAATCTTGGTCTCCGCCACCACCACTCCTGCACATAGCCACAATTTGTCATGAATATCCTCTTGCAGTTGTTGATGAATACTTGCATTGAGCTGTTACTTTCAATCTATTATAGCTGTAACTTTTTTTTCTCTAATTAAATTCAAGAACATCTCTGCGTTGCTCCACACAAAACACCTTGTGCTTCTGGAAACATGAAAAACTAGACATCATTCCTATGAATCTCTACGTTGTAAAGTCTGACCACAACATACACCTCAAGCAAGCATAAAAACTTTGTTGCCATATTTAAGAATTTTTCTATTTCCTTAACACATTTTTCAGTTTGTGAAACTCAATAGACACGTGTGTTTGAAGTCTGACGACTGAGGAGAAACTGAAAGTGTTTGCTGTTGTCGCAGTGTATAATCCTGTGAATTTTATAAACTTACAAAAGGCATTCTTCAGAATTCAGATGAATTCTTGCTAACAATAACGTCCCTCTCCCAAATTTAAGGTTTGTGCTGTTCCTCAGTTTATATGATTAATCACGTTTATATTACAAAGCCAAAAACACTCACAAACCTCCTATCTCTATGATGTAGGGCTTTTCGCCTTGGATGAAACAAACTGTGGCCTTAGGTTAGGTTTTTTTTGATGATTTGGCGTGTGGCTGTGTAGTTACTGTGTTTTATTATTCCTCCCTGAGTGTTTGCATCTTGAATCTGCTGTTCATTGTTATTTGTCGGAAGATGGACACAGGAAGTACTCTGGATCCCATGCGGCCAGAAAGAGATAAAGGAGATAAGAGTTTAGTCCAGCTGCTTTTGATGTATCAACCTAATGACCTCATGGGACTCATCCCAGCAGTGGATCAGCTGCAGACCTGCTGTCTGCAGAGGAAGACAAAACTGAAGCCCCACACCAACAATCTTCCTCTCGTCTTAACAATTTGATGATGGAAAACAGGCATAGACTGAAATATTCCCAGGTTCTCCTCTTTTCTCTCTGTCGCCTCATGAAAAGCTTAAGCCACATTCTTGTTTTCAGTCAGGAGATTTAATGAAGGGGGAGGAGCCTGGAAAATGCTGGAACATTTAAGACCTCTAATGAAAAGGCAGAGAGGGACAACACACAGCAGCTCTTCTATGTACCACAAACACTTAAAATGTCAGCAAAATAAATAACTATTACCTTAACGACATGTTAAGTTAGTGAATAAACAGTGTTTCTTGTTGCAGGACAAACGTTCATGAAAATGGGGTAAATTATAGCTTATAGAAAGACAAAAATGATAGTAATCCAAAAAATCCAACATCAGAAAAATGAATAAAATGCTTTTTGGACCTTAGCTATGAGTTTTGGCCGAATATGCTTCAGGAAAGGAAATCAGGTACTGAGTGGAAAATAAAGAACCGTGAAACATTTTCCAGGAATAAAACAGAGCAGTTCAGCTGATTACAAAGACAGATCCACAGCTTCACAAACACACCACCATTTTGTACATTTCGTACTTAATTTTAAGCTTCTTCACCTCACATGCCTGTCAAAGCTTCATCCCTACTATTCTACCCCCACATATTTGGGGACAACATTGGAATGGAAAGATGTTGATACTTTTTCGTGTTTGCGCACGCGCGCACGTGTGTGCAGTCTCAATGTGATTAATCATATTGATGAGGATAACAGAGCAAACTCTCACTTTAACAGAGGGGAGGGGTTGCTACCTAGCAAGCAATCACAAAGTTGTGTCTCACATGTAGATGAAGTCCAAATTTCTGTTGTATTTTCCCACAACTTTACGATAAATTATTTGGCATAATGATGCCGACAAACTCTGATGTCGTTCAGATTGAAAATGTGACAGCGGCAGCTTTAGATTAAGATTTCGCTTTTATTGTCACCTATTTTCTGATCGTTCTGCCATTGTATGGTCTTTCTCCTCCTCACATTGTCGCCAATCCTGGTCAATCACCTAATTCCCTCTCTTGTTTCCCCCTTCACCTTGTTAGCCTCGTAGTATAATAGCAACCATTTTAACGTTAGCTATGTGTGTCTCAACTTTGGACAGGTCTCTGACCTCGGAGGGTCTTGATTGAAATTGCAAGAGACATGAAGCTTTGTGAGGCATTTCCTGCAAAGTGGTTTTAAGAAAAATTAATTTGTTGATGCTTCTTGTAAATACTAAGTCATCTGCTGTTAATTATGTAGAAGGGGCACAAATACTGCAAGAAAAGTCAGCGCAGTGATATATTTCATCGGCCTTAGAATAAACCACTGTCAAAAATATCAATAAACAAACAAAAACATGTACGATTCTTTTTTTAATAGCATCATTTTTTGCACGTCTTACATGGTTGTAATACATAATAATTTTATGGGCAAATGTGTATCAATATCAGTGCTTTGGTCAGTCACGTTATTACTGATTTTAGACAGGGTTGATATCGGTGAGCATCTGTCAGTAATCGTGATTTTTGCCTTCCCCAATGTTGCAGGAGTCTTGCAACACACAGTAATGCCCTCTGTGGAGTATCTGTAATTATGTTTGAAGAAAATAATTGATAAAATTGACTCAGTAATCATTCAGCTGCTAAATTGTAATTGTAAGAAGGAATATTAACTGTATGTAAGTATTTAAAGTAAAAGTAAAACAATTTATTGTCCTCTCAGTGACATTTGCACCTTTTGACAATCTTCAGATTAACTAAACTTTAATCTCGGCCAACACCCCTCATGTCTCTAGAGTTAAACAGCCACCATGTTATACATGAGAAAAAAATCATTACCAATCACTCCAATAAGCTTTTTAAACCTTATTTAAAGATGAGCTTTGTTCATTGAATGAGTTAGACTCCTCTATGTAGTGTTCTGTTTTAAAAAAGAAAGAGGATCAAATTGTTCACAAATAGGGGGAATCTTTCTCCCTCTGTGTGGATCCAAACCCAGCATAGCACTGCTTCAGTTGGAAGTTAATGTGCAAAATGGCCACAAATTGTGCTACAAACCACTAAATGTTCGTCATTTCAGTCAGAGGCCTTACGCAGTCTAATCTCACTCCATAATTCCAGCCACCCCCCAAACTAGTCACGATACGGACAAGCAGCGAGGCTTCACACGTCATAGATCACATCACTAATCACAGGGTTTAAGTGAAACAGTCATTGAGAGGCACTTGATTCCTGGAGTAATTGATACCCACGTCATAGCCCCAGTGTGTCTCACATGAGCTCAGGACAAGTTTGAGCCTCTCAACAAAAACTAGCCCTGTATTTTTCATCGGTCACCTGCTTATCCCTGCAATACTTATGTCAAAAAAGTAATTTGTTTGTTCTAGAGCTAGATTATGAAACTTTAAATAGATTTGTTCGGGCATGTAAATATCACATTGTGATTTTGCAATTTTGCTGTAGTAACCAGGAAATAAAATAAAGTCCAGAAAAGACTCAAGAGAAAAGTGTCAAACAAGAGTAAAAATATAGAAATTTGAGTCATATTCCTATATTCAAGTTACTGTTTCTGTGCGGAAAATAATTTTTTTTTTCAACAATTGGTTATGAAATTCCTCCATCGGACTGCACATGCACCAGAGGAAAGTTAATGTCTACGCTTGCGTTAATTCTGTCTGTGCATACATCTTGATCATATGTTAATCCCAGCAGAGTCCTTTAAAAGTACCATTGTGAGAATGATAGGTTTGTAGGAGGCTTTTGTGAGAGTTGTGGAAGGTTCCGGTAGGGTGGATCTGTGCATGGAATATTTATTGGTATCTGTGTCGTCTACTGACATTGGCGACAGCACAAAGTGAAATGTCTTTTTTGTGTGTGGGAAATACCTCGCTGTCAATGAGTAAAATGTCCACAAGTAGAACTTGTAAGACTAGAAGTACTTATTCTGATCATTATTCTAGACATCTGTTGTAACTGTTCATATCTAACACAGATACTGTATGCTAATAGACAAAGGAGTGATGATAATATAGTACGTCCTGTGAATTCCTTAGATATACAGTTCTACTGGCCTCACTGAGATTCCCCATTCAGTTATCCATTATAAATCTGGCAGGGCCACAACAACAGTAGCTATGCAATGAACTTGACATGGACTTGTGGCCAAAGACTTGAGACTTGACTTGGACTTGTGGCCAAAGACTTGAGACTTGATGTGGGCTTGCGGCCAAAGACTTGAGACTTGACTTAGACTTGTGGCCAAAGACCTGAGACCTTACGTGGACTTGTGGCCAAAGACTTGAGACTTGACGTGAACTTGTAAAAAAGTACTTGTGAGCTTCACTTCGAGGCGCATGTTGCCAGCAATAGAAGAGTTTTCGGTTTTCCATGAACATGAATCCAGCATGACAGAGGAGGTCTGCGTTTCTGTCTGTGTCTCTGTGAGAGATGCAGAGTGAAGGCAAGCACAATACAATCATAACTATGATAACTGGAGTCCCATATTATATACATGTATAAACATGCTTACTATATATATATCTATGTGTTACACAATGTGTTTATGTGTAAATTCATCATAGTAGACAAAGCACAGCATACAATATGTATTATAAACAAATATGCAATTAAAAAAACGCAAGATGTATATGTATACTTACGAATGCAGTATGCCAGACAGACAGATGTAAATTATATATATGAATATGATGTAAGATGTACCAAGGTCAAGGTGTTTGCTATGTGGGAGTCTTTATTGTTTTTGCAGCTTACTCTGGTACTCCTCCTCATATAAGTTTCCTTCCACTTCAGCTTCTTCGACATAAACTCTAAGCTTTTCGTGTATTGAATGTTGTCATGCTCTTTAGGGAATGGTCAGCTATAAATAAGTGCGAAGCTGTTGTCTGTCATGTAGACATGTTCAGCTAAACACAGGTAGAGGGAGGAACCTGTCATATGTGGTGGATAAAACAGATCAAATAGATCAATCATGTAGTGGAAGTTTACTAAAGACCAAAAAATGTGATGAAACATCATGCAAGAATTACTCTTACTCCTGAAATTCATCCATCCATGTCTATCTGAGACCTGATTGATAATGGAAAAATGTACAAAGCAACATTTTAATTTTGCAAAAATATCCTGGTAATATTGCAAACAAGAAGATATAATGTGCTTAGCATTTTTTCATTTTTAAGGTCTTGTTTGTTTGTCCTGGAGCTGTATGCAAATAGCATGCAAATGAGCCAGACTTTGACTGATCTTTTTCATCACACATTTTTAGGATTGTCTCAGATTCTCAGACTTGTGAGACAAAAATGAACTTCCATGTTAAAACAACCCCCACCTACATCACACTTTCAGTCCACACAAACAGCCAGTCTTTCTACTGAAAGTGGTTGCAGCAAACAAATATTACCTAGTTTTGATGAACATTTCCATTAATAATAACCTTTGTTCAACCTTGCCTTTGTTTGTATTATCTCTGGAAAAATTGCATGGCTTGGTGCTGGTGCTGTAGTCTAGGTTGCATAGTCTGGAGCGACTGGCACTTTGGGGCATGTCCAAGTCCATTTTACTATTCAGACTGTGCGTAATCGTAATCCAAGCGCCCAGTGAGGCGCCAGGAACAAAGGAGTAGCATTCACGCTCGTAATTGTCATTGGTGGTTTTTGGGCAGAACATAAATTGAAACATTCAACTCGTCACCTGCCATTCCCTTTCAGAGCCAGGAGCATTTGAGCATGTTTTAGTGCTATGTAGATGGCAGACTGAGACTGGATGGACTTGGTGTAACAGGGCAAATTGTATTTGTCGAGGAAACATTTCATTTGTCTACAAATGTAGATTTCATAATCCACAAACATGTAATAAAAAAAAAAGTGTGGTATAAAGTCATATCACAACACAGCTTACTCTGTTAATGCGAAGGCTAGTTTGCAAGGGTCAGTTGTTCACTTGCGCTGAAACTGTGTGATATTTGCACTCTTTTACACAGGGTGTAAGATATGGAGAACTCTCTCTCTGCCACTCTCTCTGTGCCATTTTCTCTCTCTCTCTCTCACTCTCACTCTCTCCCCCCTGTTGCTCTGCTTGTGTCCATTTTAGATGGCACATGAGCACCGGCATCAGCATTTATGTGCAGGTCTGACTGTAAACCTGAATGAACAGAATTAAAAGCACACGATGTCTCCTTCAAACTGTTGATGAGAACTATGGCGTGCCTTAAACAGAAAGAAGAATAACGTGAGCTGCATTTATAACACTGGGCTCTTCCCTCCTTGTGTCTTAGTGCTGTAAGGAGGGTGGACCCTGCTCTTTCGCTCCCAGATGTTCTGCCTCACGGCCTAATGCATTGCAGTAATCTGTTGCTCTTAGTGTATGTCGTTTAGGAGGAGCAACATAAACATTCCTTATGTTCAAAACAGTACTAGGTCTCTGGGATAATTTTGTTTTGCACGCCAGCGGTCCTGAGGGCGTGTACAAGACCCTCTGAACTCATCCCTGCTTCATCACCCCTCAGTCCGTACTAGCACACAGTTTGATGTAGTGTGTGTGAGTATACAGTGAGTGAGTGCATGTTGAGCTGTAACACCTCCACTGTGCCTGTGGATCATCTGACAACACCTCACTGAGTGTCCACTCACCACGTTGATTCTGCTGTCATAGCGGGGACACAAAAAACTATCGCTGAACATCACACATCACATTCTACTTTTATCCTTTTATGATGCTATGTTTATGATGATATTTGGGATTAAGTTCTAAATACCTCTGACTTGGTGGTTTTAGTCTCTGGATTGGTTGGACTTGTGATACACACAAGCGTGCATGAATTAAAAGGCTATCTTGTCTCAGCCTGCCTTTTAACACAAGTAACAAACATTCACATCTGTTTACTCTTAGTATAAAACATTAAAATGAAACATGAAACGTAAAATGTCTGCTCTTACAATCACCTTCAAATCACACTCTGACACACTGACAATATTCCGTACACACACGTACAACTAATATTATAGCAAGCTACAGGTGGTTACAATGTTGGTTGCTTTCATTTACGAATTGCTAAGCTTATTGTCTTCATTTAACTCGCAAACACCAGTTTATATCTCGTAGGGCCTATTTGCAAGTATTTATTTCGTTACTCCTAAACATTCATTATACAACTGTGTCGTTACTTTTATACATATTTTCACCACCACCAAAAACAATAAATATGATTCATGAGACTGTGGGGTGTCTAGTGTCTGCTCACATTACCGTCTGTCACACATTTGCCACTGCTGCTTTGGAAGATTTGTGCTTCAATTTGTTTGTGTGTTAGCAGGATACCCCAACTCACTATATTTTGAGGCAGATCTGGATGTGGATCCATTTTTATTAGAGCTTAATAGGGCTACAAATATGCAACTACCAACATCATCAACAGTTCTACTATTATTTTGTTATCATTTACCCTTTCTTCCTGAATTGATAAAGCTAAACATACCATTCCGGTTATTATAGGGGGATTTTTAAGGTCAATGAGTCAGATTATTGAAGTTAGATAAACACAGAAATGTAGCTTTTGGCTGTTATGCTTCTTTAGAAAGCCTAAAACCTCCACCAAGGTCAAACACTTCTTTCTGAGTTCTTGATTTCTCTGCCATACTCAAACTCAGGATGTGTTACTGAAATTCAGTAGGACTTTGTGTGGGCAATTTTAAATATCCCACAGGATCCTGATTAGTATCTCAAACCTTCATCGTGCCCTGCTGTTTCAGCAGCTTAGCTTGGAATTATCGTCTGCAATCTGTACAGACTCTGTGGAAGCAGGAAGTTGTGTAGGTGTACAGCAAAGAAAGTATTTTCACAGACTGAAGTTTTCTTGTGGTGAAGTCTGATGCCTGCACAGTGATACTTCACTGAAAGTCCTTTTTCTGTAATCTAGTATTTCTGTGCTAGTGATAAAATATTCAAAGTGTTATTCCTCTCTTTCTTAGCAAACACCAATAGTACAATCAGGTAAACAAAGGGTTCACTTGATTGATATGCAGAATCTGATTCATAGATATTGGCTGTGAAGCTGTGTACTGTGTACTGTACAGATTGGTTTCAAGTCAGGTTGTTGCTGAGATGTAATTTTACAAAACAGCAATACAATTATAAAAAATACCAATTTAGGTTGTCGTGAATTGTTTATATTGCATGATACAGCTGTCATTTTACAAAGTGTAATCATTCTATGAGGACTTATGTCTGAGCTAACCCATTCACATATTTTTTTATTTTGTAATTTGTAGCATTCTGGAGGCATTAGGTGATCAATTATCAGGTCATATGTTGTGATTCTTAAATTTATAGGTCACACTTAAATTCAATGAACAATAGCTCTAAGAACAGTAGCTGTAAAGTTGATTTAATCTTCACACCATGTGCTATTATGGTAATGTAAGAGGAATTTGTAAAAGCATAGTATAACTATGTATTAACTATGAGTTAATCATACGTAGCATAATGTGAAAATGTATTTAAAATATGCTAATAAAAAAAGACTTTAATCGGTAAATAATTCTACAAACAATTTTCACTTTGTGTGTAGGTTATGTTCCATATTTGTGAACACATTACGTGTAATTTGTAATGTTTCTTGCCTTCAAGAGGAATCTTTGATTGATCTGAAGCATAACATGGAAAAGAGTTCAACCTGGTATACCTCTTTATCCACACATCTATTTTCCTACACTAACACCACATCCCAGCCCAAAAAGAAGACCCTGTATCCTCCTGAAAGGTCTGCAGCTCTGTGAAAAACAACAATACTAATAACTCTCAGATTGGGATGGGGAGGTAGTGAAAGTTCGAGGTCGTTGGCTTAGAGGAAGCGGGCCTCTGAGTTTGCTATGAAAACAAAGCCCGGCCGATGAAATGGAGACGTATGTTTCTGTGCAGTCAGAAGACTGTGTGTGTATGTGTGTGTGTATGTGTTTGGAAGAGTTGCTGGGGGGCAGTAGCAGGAGTTGAGTCATTCAGCTGACTGGTTTGGGAGAGCTGAAACTGGTGGTCTACTCACACTCAATGCCATTGATGTTGTGTGCAAATTATAGGATTCTGGAGATAGTTGCCATTGAGTTCACCTCCTCTGTCGAGCTCTCAACCAGTCCCTCTAGGATTTCGGAGAGTGTTTCTGTGATTGTAGTGATCAAAAATGCTTGAGTTTGCAGTGGGTTTTCTCAATTTTATGTGATTTTTTGTGGTAAAATTGCAAGTTGAGGAAAAAAAATCTCTCCATCGTGCAATTTCCATTGTATTTTCACCTGAATGCACTGATACAGGCAAGTGCAAAGATTGGCGTTTGTAGGAAATGTGAGCTTATCGTGAGGAATTAGGCTACCAAATTGGTGGCTTCATTTTCATGACAGGACCACATTTCACATAAACACACTTCATGTTTTGATGAGAGGACAGGTAGCTAACTGAGCCTAGCTAACTGTAAATGAATGAGAATCATTTTAATACAGAGTTTGCAAACTGACTTTTGAAAAAAAAATCAGGTATGCAGTCAATATAATGTTTAGTCATCACATTATAGGATCACAATTCTTGATTGAAGAAAAAGTGCCTGTGACCAGAAGGTAACATCACTTTATGATGTGCACGCAGCACACAGGCCCTTATTACTTTACGCACAGCTCTTTATTATTGTTCTAGATTTGGACATGATTGCAGGGATTTTGCTGAATTGCACACCCTTGCAAATATTGCACAGTTTTGGTTTATTTGCATTTTTTTTGTACATTTAATGCAGAGTAATCACAGGAATTTTGCAAAATTGCAAACCCCCACAAATTTATCAGACTTTGCTTGATTTTGCATTAATTGTTGAGATCACAAAGTTACAATTTGCTGTAGAGACTACTTACTTATAGATCTTTTTGGATCCATGTTGCTATTTCTTCAACAGCACAAGTTATACATGCCATGATAAAAAAGATCTTGTGTTCAGGATTGGATGGGCTACTAAAAATGTATTTGGGTACAATTACTAACCTGTAAATAAAATTACTCACCTAATCCAAGAATCGTAATTCTTTTACTTTACATAGCTTTTCCATGGATCCATAAGGGTCCATTCAAAGGCCTACAGACCTGGTAAGGGAAAGCCAAATATCAGTGGCAAAAAACTAAAATAAAACAAAGTCAATGACCTTGTTTAGACATAAATGACCAGAATTTTTTTCTTTTTGTTAAATTGCTGGAATATTGATGTAAGACCAGAGTGACTCACACTGGATAAAATGATGTGTAAATGAGGATGAGGAGTGGGCTTGAAAAGAGAACAGGAATGCAAATAGATGATACGTTTGAAAAAGTGCATCTGTTCGGGGGATTGTTCTGTCTCATTTGAATTATTGGAGATAAGAACCTTCTTAATGTGCAACAATACTGTGTGTGTGTGTGTGTGTGTGCGTGTGAGTGTGAATGGCACAATACCAAACTTTGTCCGAGAACGGGTTTATGAAAACCATATGACATGCTCTGCAAAAGAAAGAAATACTTCACTGCACCTCCCCCCCATTCCAATGCACATCCACACAGCCCCCCACCTTTTCCAAAAACATGCAATTCTTTGCCTCGACTCCCTCTCTCCCCTTCTGCCCACCCCTCTCCTTTCCATATCTCCTTCTCTCCCTTGCTCACGCCGCTACGGAGCAGATCTCTTGAAGCACAGGCAGAGTGAAGAGGGTTTGGGCTCGAATGAAGAGAGAAATTTAAGATAGACTTGAACAGCTTTCAAAATCAGCCAGAATAAAGTTTGTAGATAAGACAGAATGAGGTCTTCCCCTCTTCTGCTGGCTTTGCTCTTTGGACTTTCTTCAGTCCAGACCCAGGACCTAAGGGAGAGCGATGCACTATGCAGGAAAGACGGCTGCTTCATGGTCTACTTCCAACGGAAAACCTTCTTGGATTCCTGGAGAGCCTGCAAAGAGAAAGGAGGCGACCTTGCCACCCTCAAACATAAGGAGGATGCCGACGATATCGCCACTCTTTTCTCTGCCGTTGATCTGCGATACTCAAGAAGTAAAGTCCGGGTATGGATCGGTCTTCAGCGCCAGCCTCGGCAGTGCACTGCCTCAAAACCACTTCGGGGTTTCTCTTGGACCACTGGCGATCAGGATACAGAATATACCAACTGGCAGAGAGAGGACTCCCCCAATCTGTGCTCAGTTCCACGGTGCGTAGTGTTGAGCTACAGCACGTCAATGCACGAACAGGACGATAACTTGAAGTGGTTGGATGGTTCTTGCACAGTCCCTGTTGATGGGTACCTGTGCTATTACAGCTACAGAGGAATGTGTCCCCCACTGTGGAGTGAAGGTGCTGGTCATGTGCTCTACACCACACCTTTTAACCTTCCCAGCACGCTGCTGACCCACATTCCATTGGGCTCTGTTGCTACAGTGCCCTGCCCTGCTGGTACTAAGAACGAAGAGTCAGTTCTGTGCATGTTGAAAGGTGAGAGCTCAGTGGGTTGGTCACAAATTGCCCCCTTCTGCTCTGATTTGTCTGTGGCACAGAACTGGTGTGAGCAGGATAATGGTGGTTGTGATCATTACTGCAGGCCGGCTGGTGCCCATGTTTATTGTGAGTGTGAAGATGGGTTCCAACTCGGGGAAGATGGCCAGAGCTGCGACCAGCTAGACGCATGTTTAGGTGCACCCTGTGAGTTTGAGTGCATGCCCTTCTTGGATGGGTACCGCTGTGCTTGTCTCGAGGGGTACATGCTTGCACCAGATGAGCGTGACTGCCTGGATGTAGATGAGTGCGTCCAGAGTCCGTGTGAACAACTTTGTGTGAATTCTCAGGGGAGCTTTGAATGTCGCTGCCGGGATGGTTTTAAACTGGACGCAATGGGTGAGTGTGTGGATGTCGATGAGTGCATGGGTGAAATCTGTGAGCATGCCTGCGAGAACACTCCAGGTTCTCATATCTGCCACTGCAATCTGGGTTACTCCCCCGTACCTAAGGACCCCAGCCAATGCCAAGACATCGATGAGTGCCAGTTCCCAGGGACATGCGAGCAGATGTGTGTGAACTACGACGGTGGATTTGAGTGCCACTGTGAGGTAGGCTATAAACTCATGGATAATAACTTCTCCTGTGGGAAGATAGGTGACGGAGATGGCCAGTCCACTGTCACCCCTCCTTTTCTGTGGGTCACCCACCTCCCTAACCCAGAATGGGATTTTGAGGACTTAGTATACACCTGGAACCAAGAGCAAAGCCACACGGACTGGCCTCCTGAAGGGGATCAGTCCCTGGATTGGCAGACTGACCCACCCAGATTCTTGGGCTCTGATGTAATTTGGGTCACCAGGGCCCCAGAGGAGGAACTTCCCTTTGATTCAGGACTGGATGTTCCAACAAAGAAGCTTGAGAAAGAGGAGGAGGAAGTTTTATACGGAGAAGGGGAATTGGAGGACAAAGTTCAAGTTTACGATTATGCTATTTCGACCAGGGATCCACCCACCACCAGCCCCAGCCTGAGCCCAACCTCAACACCAACCCCAACTCCAGACTGGTACGAATACAAGGAGGGGGAGGATGAGACCACCACTCCTCTCCCTATTTTTCTAACATCTTCCACCTCTGAAAGGGCCTGGAACTTTGGGGAGAAGATAACCACTGCTTCCCCAGCAGATCCTGTCACAGAAATCCCTACAAAGCCCATCTATCAGGTGGAAGAGGAAGATCAGTATGTTCTTCTTGGAAACTCCAAGTCCCCAGAGGAGGATGTGAGTGTTGAGGAAAAGGTCGTGGGGGTTGAGGAAGAGGACATAAACTCGAAAGACCGAAATATTCCCACTTCTGAGACCAAGGGAGTAGATAATTTGGATTCTACCCAAGACGATAGAGGGCAGAAGCAGAGCAACATCTGGCTCCTTGTGGGCTTCCTGGTACCCATCTGCATCTTCATCATCGTGATGGTGGTGCTGGGCATTGTCTTCTGCACCCGCTGTGGCGTTCAGCCACGCAACAAGAATGCCACTGACTGCTACCACTGGATCTCTGGGGCGCATGACAAACAGGGACCCCCTAACCCCTCGGCAGGAGTCAAGAGCCATGTTTAAACAGAGGAGAGAGACTCTGACATTTGCATAAACAGTCTGTTTGAGGGGTGAGGAGGGTGAGTAATGAACCAGGAGCTGCTAGCTCTTTTGGATTTTACTGTTTATCAACTGATGAGGGTGAGGAACCTGAAAACCACTGAACACCTTTACTCTGACGTGGTAATAACTGTAAGCACTGACCCCACAGCAGGAGATCAGATCGCTTCATGATTGCACTAGGCTACGTAGTTGAGAAACATGGCGCTGTCATAGATTTACCTTAAATGTCCTTACACCCTTTAAATCAGCAAAACTACAACAGTATTAAGGCCTCTTTTGAAAAATAAAAGGAAAATGAACAAGAAAAAAGTCTTGTTAAGATTTTGAGAAAAATTGGAAATGTTATGAGAAAAAAAAGCTGATATGAATGAAGTCATAATGTTTGGAGTGAAAAAAAAACATTTTTATGGAAATAAGTGATATATCAAGAAGAAAGTTTTAGTGGTTCAAGTGTAACAATTGAGAATGAGAAAAGAGTAAATTTGAAGATAGGAGGAAATATTTTGAGAGTAACGCCAAGCTTTTATTCACAAAATATAGAAATTTTATTCTTGGAATATTTCACATTTTTGTCAGGACAAAATGAATTTATTTGTGTCAGATTATGCCTTTCTCCCTGAAATTGTATGCCTTCATTCCCTAAACATTCTCATTTTCCCCCCAAGCAGTACAACTTTACTCTTGTAACATTTCATTCACATAGGTATTGTACATTGGCCCTGGTATCATGTATCTATTTTGAAAACACTCTGCCTTTATTTTCTTGTAAAATGCTCAGGCTGAATAATTTCTTAGTCTACCATGCTATCACTGTAGATTACTGTACTCTCCGAGGCATTTTTAGCTCAAAACACTGATTGAAGGAAGACAAAACAAATGTCCCTGATAAACAACTTAGAGTGACTAATACAAATGATCACATGATGATGCTGCAAAAGAAGTCACTCATGTTTACATGCACAGTGAAACTTCCATTAAACTGAATTTAGGTAATAAAACTGCGTTATCCAAATCTACATGACAAATTGCGTAATATGAAATTGTATCTAATCATTCGATTTGCAGTCTCATAGTGTATAAATCCAAGCCAATAGTTTTGATCTTTGAAAGAAAGATGTAATTCAAAAAACAAAAATTTGAACTTTGAAAAATACAACAATATATTTAAGTTTTTTTTGGTTGAATATCATTTTGGTTCAAATTCTTTTGAATAACTTATTTATTTTCATTTATCACGGATGCGATGTGCACTTCAGCAGCCTCACTTTAGATCACAAATGGGATACTAAGCTGCGTTCATGCTCATGTGTGGAAGTGGGAAAAATCAAACTTTAATATGTGTCGAATTGCACAATCAGGTAGAGTTAATTGCTCTTATACTGCAATTAGTGCAAAATAAGACTTCAAATATTATAATATATATGAAAGTGAAAAATGAAAATAGATAATTTATTCCAAAGAATAATTTAACCTGAAAAAAAACTTTTGAATATATTGTTTTATTTTTCAAAGTTCAAGTTTCAAATTTCCATTTATTAATTTTTTTGTGTCACTGATCAAAACTATCAGCCCAGATTTAGCTCCATATTAACATAGGTCTAAGATTACATTGATTAATGGCAGTTGGTGCCAAATGGTGTATACATGAATTCTGAATATGAATTGGCTTAATCAGTGTATAACTGAAGATTTGACATACTTGTTAACATAGTACAGTGTGTGAGATGGTTAAGCAAAATATGTGTCAAATTGTCACGTAAATTGTAGCGCTATGACAAGCCATCAAAGGAACACATCATTAGCTGGTTTGTACTAGGTTATAACTGTGGGTCATAGCCACGGTCAAATTGTGAGATTTTGCTCTAAAATTTCAGAGTAGCGCTAAAGTAGGCATTCATGGAAGATTTTCATACTGCCACTACCAAAGGCTTAACTTAAGAGTCGTTTGTAATTGTTGACAATCAAAAATCACACAGTCTGCAGGAGTCAAATTTCCTTTTCGTAGGGGATCCTGGGGAAAGTACAATGAATATTCAAGACATGCGCCCGAGAAAACAACTTTGTGATTGGCTCAGCCATTTTAGTGCATATAGTGAAGAAATACTCCAACATAATTTTTTATGATTTTGGGCAGAGTTCTGATACTCTAATACCAACTTACCATTATACAAACATGTTCACACAAGTGAGTTTACAAATATATAGATAGCAAGATAGATAATTTATTAATCCCAAACGAAATTCTAGTCGTCCAGTAGCTGAAAACAACAGCAACAAAACACCAACAATAGTAACAAAAATAATAATTAAAAAGTAGTATAGAATGTATAGTATGATATAATATAACACAACGTAATATACAATATAATATATATACAAACACACACACATACATACATACATATACACACACATATATACTGTATATACATACACGTACAACAATAACGTGCTACATGTCTGGTTTAGCAGTCAATGTGTTGTTGTCAACCCCCCGCCCTCCCAAGGAGGAGTTTTACAGGCCTGGGGGACAAGAGACTTCCTGAGTCTATCTGTGGAGCAGGACAGGGACAGCAGCCTGTCACTGAACAAACTCCTCTGCCTGTCGAAGGTGGTTGCAGAGGGTGGGGGACACTGTCCAGGATGGACATCACCTTGTCCAGGGTCCTTCACCCAGGCAACATTTGCAGAAAACATACAACTGAGAATATACAACCACACAGCCATGTCTCACACAAAACAGACTAAGTTACAACATTGACCGATAACATGAACTTTCCCCTGGCTCACCAGCGAAAAGAAAATTTACATGAAGAAAATTTGAGTGTTGCATGGTGAAAACCTGGCTGGATGGCTAAAACCTGGCTGTAATTACTGTTGTATATACTGTATGTATTTGGATTTGTTTTGTATTTATGATTCATTCATATGTTGATGTTTTTTTCTTTAAACTGTGATATCTTTAGTCATTACATGAAGTGCCTTTTGTTTTATGCAGCACATGAACGTGCTTATATGCAGGAATTGTACACATGGGAATGTTTATCTGATTTTAAGAGCTCTTCTCCACCCTGTGACTCCTAAAAGAGGTTAAAGTGCAGATGTTCAGTAACCCTGCGGACCCACAGGCCGTGTTTGACCTCAGCCTTGACCTTGTTCGTGAAGTGGTGATGATTCGCCCTCCTCAACCCTTCATTAGTTCACTCCAGGCCCTTTTGTCCTCCACTATGCCTCAGACTTTTTATGGACTCTGTGTTGGATCACATCCAGCCCTGTGGGATTGCACACAGTGTGGCCTTGTAGTTGCAGTAGAAACTGCAGATAGTTATGTTTAACTCAGTTTTAAACACATTTTTGAAAAGGCAGGTCTGTTTCTCCAAGCTCTAAACACAAATCAAAAAACACCATGAATCTTTGCAATAGCAAAACTGCATTCAACAACATGCAAACACACACACACACACACACACACACACACACACACACACAAAATAGAAAGAAACAAACAAAGGAAGCCTTAAACATCTACTACAAAGCAATCCTTCATTTCTTCACCAACACAGGGGTGCTAACATTTGACCTAATTTATTTTTTTGCTAAATCCAGTATGCATTTGCTTAAGATCAACAGATGTTTTTCCATGTGTCCAACAGTAATCAGTCATGCTGTCACTGTTGGACTCAGATCCAGCACAAGCCTGCTTTCTACACCTATTTGCCAATAATGCTCAATCATTTTCTTCATAATGACTGTTGAACTTGATAATAGACCAGTCATCTGAGCAACTAGACTGTTTGTTGTTACACATCAATTGCCAATTCACTTTGTATCATTACAACAAGAATTGCCTTCATTCCTAGTTAACTATACACTAGCACATTCTGAAAGATATCCAGTTGTACCTTAACTCTAAAGATGTAGCTAAACGATGTAGCTAGTTGATAGGTCCGACTCTGCTGCCACATTAACGTTGCACTTGCGAGATCAGAGGGTCGATTCAAGAGTACCAGACCATTTAACAATTAAATTCCATAACTATTTTTCCCTTCCAGTGCTTTTGACAAATGATAAAATATCCCCAAAGTTTTTGGGACAAATTTCAAAATCAGTGACTTTTCCAGGATTTTCTTTGCTGGTTATTCCTTAATGAACTGTGCTGCATTGGCTGTGCATGTTCTGCAGAGGTTAGTTAGCAGAGCCAAATAAGGAAACCAAATATTGAAGATTTAAAATCCTGTAATTTAATTTAATGGATCAAATAATATTCAACACACACACTAGCAAATTTCCTCCTGAAATCTTTTATGTTTTCATATTACCTGCAGACTGTGAAATCTATGACATATGTGTGATGCCTTTTCATGATAGTTTTCTTCTGAAACAACAATAAATTAAAAATGATTTTGTGGATGATTTGGATTTATCTGGTCACATTTATTCCTTAACCATATTGTATTAATAATTCTCATAAAATACAGTGTGTATGTGTATGTATGTGTGTTGATGGATGATAGATTCTGTGTTTCCAAAATGAAGATTTTTTTTAGGAGTGTCATTGTGTAAAATAATGAAATATTCAGATCAAAAACAGGACCTTAGTCCACAAGGGACACAGAGGAGGTCTCTCCCTCTCTCTCTCTCTGTCTCTCTCTCTCTCTCACATTCTCTCTCTCTCGCTCCTCTCCTTGTCGAGTAGGAGAATCTACTACCATAAATGGCTTTAACCAATCAACATGATCAACAGTGAGTATTAGTGAGTGAGAATACTTCATCAAGATACAGATTACATATTTTATAACATGCCTATGAAAATAATGAATACTACTTTTGAACTGTATTCCCTTGGTAGAGGTGTGATCTCTCTTCCAGATTAAGTACAATACAGATTTCACCATAAGAACAAAGATGCAGATCCACAGCTTGTTTTACATGAGGATTTCTCACTAAAACTACAAATATAAGCAGGACGAGAGGAAAATGGAAAGATGCAGCGGAGACGAGGACACAGACACATGAAGGGAGGAGGACGAGTGTTTGTGGGGGTTAGCAGAGGATCTGGTTACTCTGCAGAATCTGGTCCTTATAATTAGAACAGCATGGAAGTGTATGGGTGTGTGTGTGTGACTTCACATCTGTGCATTGTTTTCTCATGTTCTTTGTGTGTTGCGGCTGTACTTGTGTTTGTCCCTGTGGTAATTGTTGTCAGTGTGCGAGTTTGGGTGGGTGTGTAGCAATAGAAGACTTGAAGTGTATTAACATGTGCATGAAGGCCTACACAAAGCTTCCCACGAGGCCTCAGCGTTTGAAATCTTCATTTCAAAGTGAGATTTACATCATTTGGAAAATGCTGCCAACTTTTAGTTCAGCGTAAGCAACTTCATCAGAAATAGCAACCTCAGACCCACGACGCTCAACAGAAAAGGCAGTTGACTTGATTTTCCACTAGATCCATAAGTTACACCCCCTCCTTTGAAAAGCAATGACACACTTTCAAACTTAGTAGCCTGGATTTCATCAACCCATCAAGTATTTGATGGGTTAAAAAGATAAATGATTATTTAGTGGACTCCCAGGTTCCATGAAGGGATCAGAGGGTGGATAGTCATTGTTCTGACCCAGATGAAGTCCGTCCCCATGTGCATGAAAGTTGGAACTCCCTACTGGAAATATACAGCCCACATGAATTCATAGTTTTTCCTACCCATATATCACCTGCATACCAATACTCAAAGTGTATTCATTTTTAGAGTTATGTTGTCTCTACTTACAACTTTATGGGCATAACCACACAAAATAAAGGACAGTATTTTAATGTTACATGATACCAATTGACTAATCACATCCTTTGTAACATGATACAGGTAGAGAGAAAGATAACAGAAACAGAAAGTAAGAACAGTTAACAGACCAAGGTGGTCATGGGGTTGGTCCAATTGCCTTTACGTAACTATGAATGTTCTAGAATTATGACTGTGACTCTTCAAAGGAAGAAAAAAAAAGATATATGCAATGTAAAAGTATTTTTCAGTGCTTAAAATATGTTTAGATGTCTGCTCAATGATACCTGTCAACATGTAGAGGTCTGACAAATCATCACTGCTAATAACTAAGTGGAATATAACTGTTGCACTGGAAAATGTCAGATTTGGATGTGGACATCATAAAAAGATTCGAAAAGAAGAAAAAAGATGGTTTGTGTGTGTGAGTGTGCACCCACTGGTCCACGTTCACCATCAGTCCTCAGATGTCAGCAGAGTCTGACAGATATTAAAACCAGATGCACTGATCTGAAATCCTTCTGCTTGCTGTGTTCAAAACGTAAAACCTTCGTCCAGCTCGTCTCCACTTTCTCTTTTCTCTTTCTCTCTGGCTGGTGTGCAGATTGTGACCTCATGTTTTAAGGGCTAAATGGAACTGACAGAAGGCACTGAATCTTCTCTGAAATGCAAAAAATTCATAAAGTCACTTGTGGTAGGTTTTTTTGGTGCATAAATAATGTAGCAAATAGCAAATAAAATGCATTTGTTGAATAATTGAAAAACTGTTAGGGATCTAAAGCAGCAAGGATTATGAGATCACTATTCATGTTGATCTGATTTCCTGTCACCATAGTATCTTCACAGCCATTACAGGCACAAGTCCCAAGTATTTATATACAGCTCTTTGAAACTTGCTACTCTGGTTGGTCAGTTGTGGCATTCTACGGGAAATCATTTTCTTCATAAGGACAAATATTTTACATCAATCACCAAGCTGCTTTATGTATTACGCCAAGAGAAGCTAGCATTCTTAGTGAACCACAAACTAGCATTGTATTTGTTGATACGTGCAGCTTTGCAGTTTCTTGACTAGCAGCAACAGGAATATTTTCTCAGTGCAAGCTTGAATGAGAATAGCAGAAGAGAGAGAGAAATATGCACCAGTGTAAAAGTTGTTTTTTTTCCCTTCAGCAATCCAAAGTTCACAATAATTTTTACAGCAATTTGAAAATATGATGTAATTAAATACATTAGCAGTTTATGTTGGTATTAATTTACTTCATATTAAGGGGCCTTTGATTCTCTAGAGAAGGGTTGGATACATCGTAATTCTTTCATTTCCACCGCAATTTGGCTTGATTATTTTGATACACTTAGTGCAACCAAAACATTTTTAAACATCACTCAATTTACGAACAGGACTATGGAAACTTACTCAGATATTTAGTGTTAAAAGCATTTCCGAAACGTCTATTTCCACTCTGACACCCTGACAAGCAAACGGGTCATTTGGTTTAATCACAGCTATTTAACTGTCTTGCAACAACTAACAAGCTTTTATGGATTGTTTTATTTTCAGACTTTACTCTCCTCAAGTAACCCAATAAATGCTGCAACACATACGCACACACACAATCCCTCACTCGCTTCCATGATTCCTCTTATTACATGAAACTATTTTTTTGACACAGTGCAAGATGTTTGCAGAACTTTGCCGATTTCGGTCAGACTTCACCATTTTGACAATCGATATTAAAATCAAACTAATTTTTGATGTATCTGCAAACTATTCTAAGTTTATTTAAGAAATTAAAAATGTCTGATGGATTTTTTTTCAAACATTCTTGCAGTGACAGTGGGATGGGGACAAATGCAAAACATCTGTATTAAAAAAAGGGTTCTTGCCCTCTGCACATATAAATAAGGATCTAATTTGCACAAATGAATAATGAGGAGACAAAAATACACCATATACATAAACAGATGTAATTATAATAATCAAACATGAAATTGAAGGCTTAAGTAAAGGACACATTACAATAAATACAAATATACAGGAGAGCACTATCTATATTTAGTCTTCAACATGTTGCAAATAAATTATGGTATAATTGAAACAATATTTGTTTCACACAGTTTCTCTCTGTAAGGGGAGAGGTGACATCCTGTGTCCATGAAACCACAACAAATGTAACACATGGTCATGCAAGAGTAATGCAGTGTGGGTCAAAGTGAAATCAAGGTTTCAGCTGCTTTTTATGTACAGTATACTGAAGAAATCAGTGAGCTCCTCTGGCTTAGAAAATTTATGATGGACCTCCTGTTTGATCTTGTGCTTGAGGTGGCGTGGGCTAATGATAAACAAAGTGATGCCCGAGACAATCAGAAATATTATATCACATGACAGACTATCGATTGGTGTAATTTTGTCCAGATTCAGATACCTTTTAACAATGACAGTGGTGCAATGTTAAACACAGTTGCAATGCCGTGACAAGCATTTATGTCATTGTAAATTTAGTTTTTACTTTCTCCTTTGCTCTTCTCCTTTCTCCTTTGTCATTGTCATGACTGTATGTTGGTTCCATCAGTTAGCTCTCACAAAGTTTTCGGCAAACTACATTGGTTGGTGTTGGTGTACAGTCAGTGATCATCCATTGGTTGTTGTCCAGGGTTTCTGACCTTTCATGTGATGGCTCACTTAAGAAATATTTTGAATGCAGTTCTCACGCCAGGGGTTTGGTATTTGCAGCCAGCACCCTGTCCTGATTCTCACAGCGTGGTTGTACGTGAGGTGTATGTACCGTTACGGAACACCAGATCAGAGGCAATGCAGTCCTTACGGAAATCTTGATGGCCACATGTTGTTTGTCTTTTAAGTGCTACAGCACAATAATCCACCTGTTCTGCATCCAGACCAGATTCTAGCCAACGGAAGCATACTATACGCTGGAAAGAACGGCGGAAATTGTCAGACACAAATCCATATAGGATCGGATTGGCGGCGCTGTTTGCATAGCTCAGGATGACAAAGAGCTGAGTGACCATGGGGTCTGGGGGCCGGTGGAAAACACTGATCAGCTGGACGATGTAGAAGGGCATCCAGCAGAGAACAAACACCCCCACAACCAGCAGCACCATGCGTGTGATCTTCTTTTCTGAGCGACGCCGTTGCAGCCAGCCAGCTTTTAGCCCCACTGCTCGCATCCTGGCCACCATTAGGCAGTAGCATAGGCAGATGGCACCAACTGGCAACAGGAAACCCAAAACAAAAGTGTAGACAACAAAGGCCTCCGACCATGCCGCCTCAGGCCAAAGGAAGTTGCAGTCCATGGCACCATCCTGCGCTGGGACAGTGTCTGCAAAAATGATAATGGGCAGGATCACGATGAGGGACAATCCCCATACACACACATTGACGACTTTGGCTACCGTTGGTCTGCGGTATCGTGCAGATTTGATTGGATGCACCACTGCTACATAACGGTCCACACTCAGGACAGTCAGGCAGAAGATTGACGTGAACATGTTGATGCCGTCAACGCTCAACACCAACCTGCACATCAAAGATCCAAAGGGCCAGTGGCGCACAGCAGCAGACGTGGCCAGGAAAGGGACGCTCAACATGAAAAGTTCATCAGCGATTGCCAAGTTAAGGATGTAAATGTTGGTGGCCGTTTTCATTTTGGCATATTTCAGAATGACATAGATGACCATGGCGTTGCCTGTAAGACCAATGCAGCAGACAAGAGCGTAGATGGACGGGATGATGATTTTACTGGCATCCAATTCTTGGTCGTAGTCCTCATAGTCCAAGCTAATGTTGAGGGGAAGCCCTGTTGGATTGGAACCGCAGTCCCGGCTACTGTTGAAATCCATTCTTTTGGTTTTGGGAATGTGTATCATCAATTTAGGCTACTGCTTGCACAAAGTCTGCATAAGACAAGCTACACAGATTATTACACATAGCCCTAAAAGAGCAACTGTTCCAAAACAGAAACGGACAATCACCAACATACATTTTATGATAATGGCTAATTTATGCAGGTAAAAGGCAAAGAGGGTAATCCATGAAAAATGATGCTGACTGCAATAAGCATATTCTTAAAGCCTCACTTCGGTCAATTTGCACTTTGTCTCTCACCATTTCTGACACATTGGTGGAAGGTTAAAAGCCAATGAAAATCTTCTTGTTAATGAGATCCTATGTATTTAAGACCATACTTCCAGTGCCTTCTGGTGTCAAAAAAGCAAAACTGCCACAGTCAGTGATCGTGGTGAAAGCACAGCCCTGAATACATCTAAATATTGGACCTAAATATTTTTTGGATAAAGATCTATATATGTTTTAAATATTTTCTTGTTCTACAATGTTTTTGTACAGACTACTTGAAATTATAATTGCAATACATGTTGCCATCATTGTAATTAGATTTTTTTAGAAGAATTTACTATCAGACTGAATCGTATCTTAAATTTTGGTTAATGCTATGTTTTATGAATAACTTTAACAACAGAGAAAATAAGGTTATACTTTGATATCACCTCTTTAAAGACAAACACTAAACCACGCCATTATCAGATGTTTAAGAATGATGTTTTGCCTTTTACCAAGATGATGAATTTCTGCTGTTTTATGATTTATAAACATGATCATATATAGAATGAGAAAAAGGACAAGGGAGAACCAAGTCTTTGTATTGTCTTCTTGAATTGTTGCTGTGTTTTATCTCATTCTACAACCAAACAATCCTCCCGATGTGTTTCCGTTCAGGGCCCCTTAGAAGGATGTATGCCTTTGCGTACAGGATTCATGAGAGACAGTCATGTGATGCATCCATCTGCTGCAGCTGGAGAGCTTTAATTAAACCACAGCGAGGTCATTTTTTAATGAATTCGGCTCAATTAGCAGTTAATCTCAAGTGTCTTCCTGAAGATGAAGGTAGATTGTGGTAGGCTCTCACGTTGCAATGCTGAATGAAGAGGAATCTTCATGCTTCCGATTTCTCTTCGTCAGTCTGCATGGAAAAAAAGAGATTAAAGAGACACCATTGGTTTGAGCTCCTATCGACAAACAAGCAGAATACTCAAAGCAGCTGTGCCAAAAATGAGACTCATTGCCAGGAAAGCTTATAGTGTGGGAGTATAAATGCATTTGTGCATAATCATGCAGGTTTTTTAATTTAAGGTGAAGATTCAACTGCACCAAATCCAACAGACAGGCAGCTGGAAAAAATAAAATAAAATAAAATCGTTGCAACTTTCTGAACCTGACATTGTTAACCTGATCAAGCCCGATGTTTATCTTAGAAGCAATAACAACATCCCACCAAGCCTGGAGTGAACAGTCCGCTGTCATAGGGTTCGGCCATGTCAAGTTCCACCACAGTGTCTGGAGGAGGAAACACAAACTGCCGATCATATCTAATCGCAGCGCAACAAAATCCAAAAAACACATTTAAATGTGAGGTATAAATACACGTCCCACTATCAGATGTCATTTTCCAGATACAGAGATTATATTTGACTAAAGACTAGCCAGTTATACTTGTGTGTGCGTGATGACGAGCACGGCGGCACCTGTAGGAACAGCGGATGTGTAATAATATTGATATCCATCTGATTCTTACCTTCACATGAGCTCTTTTGTGTCAGCCATGTTTCATTTCTCCTCAGTTGTTGACTGATTTAAGAAGCACAATAAAAGCAAGATTTGGCCTAACACAGGATATATATCGTCTTATCTATAGAAATGTGACTTATTGCGGCTGTGTTTGTGATAACTCTGTCTTCACATGATTCAGGCATGTGATTGGCAGAACACTAAGGACACCCCTTGTAGTACGCGAAATGTGATCTGTGCCAGGAAATTAATATTATCGTGAAGAAATCAATGAATACCTTGATGCATTTCCTCCATGAAATCACAAAGAGCTATTTGTATTTCATCCAGGGACATGTTTCCACAAGGCTTTCGTACATAAGCCAAAATACCCAACTATTTTTGTATATTTTGTACACTGTAATAACAAAGATCTATTTCAACAAAGTGCTATAATTTCTATCACATTTTTTTACATCCAAGCACTAAAATTAATATAGTCAAAATCAAAATGCAAATAGACAGAAGACAAGCAAAACACGTACATCAATTTAACACACACACACAAACCCAGAAATGCACCGAGTGTTTCTAGGGGACACTCATTTTCCAACACCACTGATGAGTCGCTACCCGTGTTGGAGCCGTGAGTTCTGTTGATTTTTTTTACGATTTGATTTCACCTAAAGTTTAAGTGATCTCCAGATTTTTCTCCGTCCACATTTCTTCCTCGAAGATGATGGTTCACCACTATCCTTCCAGGTTTTACCTTTGACCCTTCCGAAACAGAGTAACATCTTCTCCTCAACCCCAAGATATCTCTTCCGACATGGTTGTTGAAGAAATGAGAAGCTACTCACTGCATCAATTAGGGTTAAATAACTTCTTGAAAGCTGAAATATTTGAATGAACAAATAATTAGCTTGTGGAAGGCTCTTACCTATTCTACTTAATTAAATCCAGGTAGTAACTTTCTTTTTTGGCCTGGCAGTGTATTTAATGTGATTCATTTTGTAGCGACCCAGGCATCTACCAGTCAATCGCTGGCTTGTGGTCCCCTCGGCTGACTGGTAGCCTTTACACTTGGGAAACAGACAGTTGCTGGGGTACTTGGTTTGAATATAGAGTTACAGTGTTTTTTTCTAAATAATATTTATTTTTAGATGCCCCAACTCTTCCTCTTTCTACACTGAGACCTACATCCTCTTCTTTTACCTCTTTTAGTGAATTATTTGATATTAAAGAAGAAATGGTCGTGCTTTACGTGCGTGTTTAGCAGGTAGTGACAGTAGCTGTCTCCATAACTTCAAAAGTCACAAAGCATTGAACTACAAGTGTGTCCCTGCCGGTTTGTCACTTTCTGGTGTCACCTGGAAATTCCCTTGTTGCGCTATGAGACTTTGCAGCACTTGTGTTGTCAAATTGATGAAGATGTTTTTTTGTTGGTTCATCTATTGGTATGTGTTCTCTTAAGTTGCAGTGCGCTGAGTCCTCGGGGCCATGGTAGAAAATGGATAAAATCAAACATTCATAGTTGGAAATTCCAGGAGGATACATATTAAGATATACAAAACACATAAAAGCAGGAAGTAGGCCTGTTGTTCTGCTGCGTCCTGGCCTGACTCTGCTCATAAGAACAAAAGAATATGCAACAGTCTGTGTTCTTGTTTTTGTTGAAAAGTGAGCTACACTGGTGAGCAGAATGCTGTTTCATGCTAAAGGGGAATTCCTGTGCTGAGCTTGCACTGGGCTCTGCTCCAGTTTCCCTGTGTGAAATATTCAACCCCAGGGTGTATCATGTTTTTATATCTCCACTTTACTATTCTACATGTCTGCACATAATTGTATTAAATTACTCAGATTCAGCCTAACTTATTTGGCATCTTTGGAAACTTTGAGGTCTTTGCAAGAAGTTAAGGAGATACTAAAGAGATACTCTGTTACTAAAGAGATACTTTAGAGATACTCTAATTTTATAAAATGTACTACTACTAATACTGTTGCTGCTGCATTAGTCAAGCCCTGTACGTTACAAATAGAAGAATAAACACTGATGTAAACAAGTCCACACGTCACTGTGTGCATGTTCGTTACTAACCATGTCATGAATGCGTGCATTTGTGTTTATCATAATCATATGGTGGTGGTCATCATTCATGCCTGAGCATTCTGTCTTCCATTATCCACTATTGTCTCATTCTGAGGTTATGAAACATAGGTTTCATTGTTGAGCTGTTTTGAATTGTGAAATGGTCTACGGTAAACAACAGGAAAAACAGAACGCCTCAAATTTATACTGCCAAAAGGAGAGGGAGCGCTGAATCAGTCAGGGGCTTTACATGCACCATAGAAATGATGCTGCAGTTAAAGCTCGATTTGGCCAAAGAACCCGATTCTGTCGTTATCCCAGTATACACGAGCCAGGGAAGAATTGAGCTATGTCTATCTTGACTCCAGTAGGTGGCGATATGGTCCCTTACAGCTTTTTTCAATAAAACGTTTTTCTGGTTGACCTTTTGCGCCATACAAAATGCTAGAAAGCGACATCTCCGTCAAACGGTGAATTTAAAGATTAAGGGAGAGACTGTTGGGCACCTTAACAGCGCTTTGGAACATTCTCCATGCTCCACTTATGGTACAAATGAGACACACAGTATTGCTGGACTTAACGGTGATGTCCAAAGACAGGAGGCCACGCCGTGTGCACTAGACACACAAATTATTTAAATGTCATTCATACTAAAAATGGTATTATGGATTGGACTGATCACAGCGATCCATAATATTTTTTTACGTGTACAGGTACGCTGAGTACATATAGAAACCCGATAAAACATTACACAGTATTGGAATTGTCACATCTTTGGATTCTGCTTCACAAAACTAGATGCAGATGTTTTTATTGGTCACTTTTTGCCCAAGGACAAGTTTAAAATGTGCTGATGTACTAAATATTTTTAGTAAAGATAGATGCAGAAAACTTAAAGCTCTCCCATTAGGCCATCATTCTTGCTTTCATGCGTCTGCATTTTAAACCAGTGTGTTCGTTATTTTCTGTGTTATGTGGAAATTTAGGCCAAAATCGACAAACATAAACTCCGCATGTGTGTCTTTGTTAGCCCAAATGGTAATATTGTCAAGGATAAAACTCAATAAAGTCATGACCTTATTTTCACGGCGGCCTTTATTCAGTTCACTCCTTTTCTCCTGTCTTAACTATGACACGTCACAGCTTCTAGTTTGCCATGAACAAAGAACAAATAGATTAAATAGTACCGTAGCAGAACCTGGTGCTATCGCATGCTGGTTCGAACAGAAGCACAACATTCCAGCCCTGTATTTTAGGATACTTAACTCCTGAAGCTGAGACAGCGTACTGTTTGTCTCCTCGTCCGTCCAGAAATGTGTTGTTTTCGTCTTAGCACACGCTGTGATGCGACGCATTGCGTTTGACTTCCGGGTACTACTTTCAACCACCGATGGTCATGTTGGCTTCAGCAGGGGTTTTACATGTATTGGCCAATTAAATTCCAAAATTTTCCATAACTTGTCCACGGTGTAATAAGGGCAAGTTTGCTACCAAGTTTAGGGACCTCCACTCCAACCAATTTGTAGCTGAGAGGCTCTGTGATGTGAGAAGCAGAGCTCAGTCAGCGTGTCAGTACGGAGACGGGCCGTTTGGTGGCCATAAAGAGAATTGCATTGCAGTAAGAAAAGAGATTATGAGAGCATCTGGCTATGGTAGCTGCTAATCTGTAACATAAATTGAGGCCTGCAGGAACGTAAATGATGAATGACAACATAGCAAGAAGCTGAAATCCTAATGAGATACTTTGTCTTCATCCTCTCTGTCCCTCTGTCAGCTTTAATAATGGCCCACAAGACGTACTAGTGCTACAGAGAGAAAGAGAGAGAAACGGGCTGGTGTCTGTGACTCATCACCTCAGAAAAAGGTTTGATTTGTTGATTTATTTGTTTGTTTATCTTTGACCTGCGGGTTTTAACTGAATTTGATTGAAAGCTGATTTAATAAACAGACCATACTAATTAGAAAAGTGCCACTCTGTGGCCATTTATGAAGTAAGTAAATGAATTGTCTCACATATTATCCCAGTGTCTGTTTATTTGTTTGTTTTCAGGATGACTCTAAATGACTTGAATTTAATTTGACAAAATGTAGTGACGTGGTAAGGAATGAACCAGGAAAGAACACATTCACCCATATCTTACGCCTGGCACAAGATGGCACCAAGTTTTATTGCTACGGCACCCCTGACGCAGCTGTCATTTTCACGCCCAGTGTTGTGTAAATACACATAAGCCCATTTGTGCGCCCATGGGTGTATTGGTCTTAAAATGAGGAATGGGCATGCAATCAATGATGCATTGCTATCGTGGGGCAGAAGAACGTGTTTGCCCTTTAAATCAATTCAAACCACGTCTGAGCGGAGTCATCAAGTCTGCGCAGTATTCAGATGTGCCTTATGCGGGTTCACTACGAGTGTGCACTCTGCTTGTTGCGCACAGGGATGTAGATTATTGCATTTAATTTAGACAATATGATTTTACACTACACATATTCAAGATAAAAGCAATGACATGTTTGTGAATAGAGAAATATGTTAAATACTGTATGTATTTGTGTATGTATGTATGCATTTGTGGACTGTCCTCTGTGGTTTACAGCCAATAAAAAGTCCAATAAAATCCTCTAATCCTTCCGTGGTTCAGAGCCGCTCCTATAGATGATCCTCTCGCATGCTTTCAACTCACGCACGAGCAAATCTGTTTCCTCGGCAGAGAATCTCGCTCTGCCCCGTTGCGCCAAGAGGAAGTTCTTTCCCTCGACTCCATCATCTAAATAGCAATAAATCACATCGTAGCTCACTTGGCTTTTAAAGGAAACGGGTCTGATTGGTTAAAATAATGTTCGGCCCAAAATACACCGGTGACTAATTAGGGCCCTGAATCCTACCTTTGCACCTTGGGCCTCACTATACATATCCCTTAAATATCAAAATGGACTTGGCCACGCCCCAAAGCACAGGGCGCAGTAGTGTGCCAGACTTTGTACATATCGCTTAAAGAGGGTCCATTGATTTTTGGTGCCAGTCCAAACAAACTTTGGCCGGGCCTGCTTTAACTTTTAGATATTGGAGTGCTTTGGAAAAGGATCAGTACAATTCAGTAAAAGGATCATATATTTTCCCTCAGCATCAATACTTTTTGCCTGAAGGTACATTCACCTTCTTTCCATTACCTTCAGACATCATTACATTTTTTTCCCCCCTTAATACACCACTGCCTCCCAGAAAGCCATGCTGACATGCTAAGGAGCCTCTTAACCTGAGGAGGGATTTTGTCACATGCTGAACATAAATTGATCCTCGGAGCAGAGCCCAATTCGCAATGAGAACTATTCAGCCTCTTTCTATAATGATGCTGCCCGTAGGTCATTGCAGGATGAATGAGCTGTGACACACACACTTAAACTCTCTTTCACTTATATTCACCTTTCGTTCGTAGCCACACTGGCTACGTATAAGTCGCATCCGTTTTCATCTCATTTAATGTTACATATTTGCTATTCACAGCCTGGAGTGTTGGATCAAATATGGACAAAGCCCTGCTGTGGTATTGGCTGCGATGGTTTTAGTTGATTCGTTTGAAAAATGTCTGTCTGATAATTGCAAGAGGAAAATACAACTTGTCTATCCAGTATAAGGGTTTTTACACTTGTATCTTGAGGGTTCCATTCATCCATTCATTCATTATAAATGCCGCTTGTCCGTGGAAGGGTTATTTTCTTTCTTGTGTGCGCAAAAAAACATTTTACATGACACACCTGTCTTTCACAAATGACACCTTTTCATCTATGAAATATAAATTATGCCCTGCATTTCATGAATGAAATGAAACGAGTCTTATTTCAAATGTAGAAAATAAATTAGGAATTCATTAGATGGGCATTAATCTCGTTTTCATGCGGCCTTCTTTTTTCCATGCTTCTGTTGCACATGCATATTGTTAGGTACCATTAAACATGCATCTCATGAACCGAATAACAAAGTTTGACTGATCAAGAATAATACAACCCTTTTAAACACACGGTTTTAATTAACATGGCTTTGTTGTAGTGAATGTAACTAAAGGGAACAGGCCTCTCAACACTGTTTAGAGGGAAAGACGATCCTCTTTTATTTATGTTCACGTACAAGCCTCCACCTACGCCCCACCTCAATTAGTTACCATTCAAGCCTGTCTTCTAGAATAGCTGATACATGCGCATCATATTCACTTCACTCCTCCAGAAATTAAAGCATGGTTTCCTCTGAGTGATTGGATCCTTTTGAGTCAGTTCAGTAAGAAGAATCTGACTGAATCTTCAAATTCAGAAGGATTCCAGGTGTACTTTGTGAGTTTCTTTATTAAAATCAAATCAAATGATCCATCACAAGACGCATGCTGGTTTTTAAGAGAAAATGTTTGCTCTGCTCTACACACAAGCAACAAGACTGAAAAATACACACTCCTCATTGCATCTTATTTACAGCTCAACAGTATGGCTTCATCATAGAGGTCGTATGACAATAATAATATTACAAATAATAAAACATCAGCCTCTCACCTGAATAAAAATCAAGAAGCGAGGAGCGTAGCGAGATACAGGTTGGTCTTTGTTCACTCATTGAACCAAAAAAAGGGCGATTCACTCATGAACAAGATAACGCCTTCAACAATCAAACTAAACACAGCAAAGAAACTAATGAGCATGTAATCCATGGCATGTCATAAATGCAATTAATTATCAAAAGTGCATTTAATAACATTTCAGGAAGCATGCTGTATGTTTAATACTGAAGTTACAGGACTTAAAAGGAAAATATCATGACTGAATATTCAAACTATTTATGAATAAGTTAAAGACAAAAAACACAGGTTAAAGATTGCCCAGATATGTGAAAATACAAATGTAGCACCTGTTATGGAGCGGTGCTGTTGAGATGGAAATGTGAACAAATTGAGCAAGTCATTTTCTCCAGATATTGATTTCAAATACATTTGAAAAATAAATAAATAAACAATTGCTCGGCTTCCTTATGCCTAAGAAAATGTTTTTCGTGTGATCTCCAAAAAAATTATTCTGTTATCGCCTGCAAACATTTAAAAAATTATATTGGATGTTCTATCATGACTTCCATACATTTGCCATGATGTTTAAAAAAATGGTTCTAAAATGATGAACCAATCAGTCCACTAGACACAACATTAATCAGTGGCTGTTTATACTAAATGGTAAATGGACTGCATTTATATAAATGGTTAATCACTTTATATAAATGGTTAATCACTTGAATCAATTATCTAAAATAAGAAACATTATTCTAAAATAAGAATATAGATTATTGTTACCTTCATCTTGCTTTTCCTCACCTATGATTTGTTTTTACATTTGCATCTGTATAGAGCACACATCTGAACCAAACTACACACTGAAATGTAAACATCACTGTTGTTCGACAAACCTGCATATAGTTATAAAGATATTTGTATAACCTTTGGGCTTTCGCAGATAATATTATGCCAATTATAATAATAATACACACAGAATAAATACAATCATTGGGTCTCATATATACGTGTTTGTCTATATGTACATATGAATATGATAAAATCTGAAAATAAAACTGTTGCTATGATACAGAGATCTGTCAAATTGCAGGCATGGTGATGTCTTACCGGTTTTGTCAGTGCCGTCCTTTCAGTTTTTCGTGCTGTGATGCTGGACAAAGAGACGCGTCTTCTCCTCATCACTCCATCCCTCCATCAGACCCTGACTCCATGGGAGGTGGTTCTCTTTCTCCCATCATGCAGTTTGTTTGTCAGCATCCAGATCACCCGAATACTGAGCTCCTTACTACTGCTATGCTCCACCTGATTCTCTCTCTCCCTCTCTTTCCCTCTCTCTCTCTCTCTCTCTCTCTCTCTCTCTCTCTCTTTTTCTCTCTCTCTCTTTTGTTTTGTTTCTGTGCTCGCTCTCCCACTGACTCTATACTGTTTGGCGTTTTTCTCAGCCCGTCTCTCTGTTTGTGAAGCTACCAACCTCCACTGGGAGGCTTATATGCCTGCAAGGTGGTAGTTAATCTGAGTGAGGACAGTAACTATCCCGCATCCTATTCTCTCTATTTTTTCAGTCCAACAGCATCACTCAGTGGACAGGCTATGTTATTGTCATTATTTCAGGGAACCTAGAAGTCCCCTTAAAGATGCATGCACAGTCTGTCCGTACGCTCATTGCGCAAGACCGGATTCTCATTCTGTGCATCATGGAGTCTTCACGGAGTCCCAAACAAACCACTGTAGGAATGAGACATGAAGAGGTTATAGTTGGATACGGTTGAGATGCGCTCAGCTCTCCACAACTCTCGGGATTTGTCGCACAGCTGTAGATTGGTAGTTTGCGTTTGTGTGTTTTAGGGCATTTCATTATTGAAGGTAGGGCATGGGATTTTATACTTTGGGTTCTATACTTTCAAAATCCTGCTAGAAAACACCAAGCATGATTTCATAGATTTAGAAAGCAGGACAGGACAACTTTTTTTGATGTGTGTTTGGAAGCTGAGTTTTGAATCAGATATTACTCCTGGATTTCTGGTGGTGGTAGTGATGTTTGAGGACAGTGGACCACTGGGATTAAAGGAATTTTATGGTCTGATTTCGAGTTATTGAGAATTGGCCATCCAACAGCTGATATCGTTGACACAGTCTAAAACTGCAGCTGGGCTTCTTGGGTCTCAGGGGCTGGTTGTGATGCTGGATAATTTGGCCGAATGGAAGCATGTGGTGCAGTGAAAGTAGGAGAGTTACATTCAACAGGTAGCCCATCAATCTGACGTTATCGAGATTTTGACAATTCCAATAAAATACTTTCATTTTATTGTTCAAATCAGTGGTTTTATTTGGGGGTAAAACCAGAATTGAGGAGCTTGGGGACTTCCCTTTTTTGACACTGAGCTCTTCAATGTAGGATTTCTATTTTTATTACATCGTACACCAAAGGTTGCATAGTTTCTTGAATTGAATAACTGAGAGCAGTGAATAAATTGTGAATTTTAGCAGTAGTCTATTAGTCTATCAGTGGTCTATTATACCCAAATATATCTATTTTTCTCTGCTTTGAACACTATTGCTACCGCTGACCTTTGTTTTGATAATGAACAACCAAGGTTATATTCACGGTCTTTGTGATGCCTTGAGTTTATGAGTGACTCCCACATAGAATATGTGAACAGTGCTGTGATCAGTGGGGATGTGTGGATGATATTAAGTTCATTAACACTAGCTCATGAACGAGGTAAATACAGGCCAGCAAGTTGGAGCAGTGAGAACAAGAACGATGTTGCTTTTGGCTGAATGAAAGGTGGAGATAAGAGTTAAATGTGTACAGGCAGGTTGTGCATCTTGCAAATGCAGGTAAGTTAAGAAACTGCGGAGGCTTCATGGTGTTAGATTGAAATAGTAAGGCCGTATTGGCACGATGCTGGAGGAACAAGGGAAGAGGAGGTTCTCAGTCATCCATGTCATTTAACCCTTCTTGGATACGGGAAGGAAGAGAGTTGCCGAAATAACAAACAAATGTTGCTGCATAATAAGAGGGTTATTAGCAAAAGGAAATATATTTGGGTGTCGGGAAATGAAGGAGATTTGTTTGGGGAAGGTGAGAGGGAAGACAGACTCGTGAGAAATGAGGGAAATGAGGTAAACAGTGCCTGTTTGGTTATGTACATTGGCGGCCGCTGTGCTGCTGTCATGGACAAACATGAATTCGCTCAGCAGCTCCACTTATAGATTTTCTGTACAGGCTGGCAAAGTGTAAAGGTCAGAACAGAACTGATGACATGAGTGAATAAGCGTTTCCCCTTTTCTGATACCTGAAGGAAACAGGAGCGTCTTTCCTCTGCTGGATACAGTTTCCAGGGTAACAGAAATGGGTTCTTCTAATCCACATAGTCTCATGCAGGATGTCTGACGGCGACAGACTGAACCTTTCTCTCTCTCACACACACACACACACACACACGTCAAGGGTTGAGAGGGTTTGTAAGACTCATGGAACACGCATGGATATAAAAAAATATATATACAGTGATCTCTTGTCAGTCGCGGGGGATAAGGGCGCCGGGGGGCATGAATGTGCAAACTCTGTAAATAATTGCCCCGTGCACCTGTCGATGCATCACCATCTCTTTCCTTTATGCTAACTTATAAGGACGTGGGAATCTACAGGAATTCTATTTATAGTAATCCTGCACCCACATAAATGTATCAGTCTCTACATGAGAGATATTAATCTCACACAACATGCAGATTCTTCTCACCAGATAATGCAGCGACATAAAATGGCCTTGCAGGTTTCCTTTTCTTTCCTCTCAATACACCTCACAGTCGACTAGTTTATACAGTAATGACGACCAACAGCAGCACCTGAATGAAGTCTTTCTAGCACATCCAACTATTCAAATATTTGCCTGGCAGGAGCACGTTCAGGACTCATGATAAGATTATTCACTCTACTCGCTCTCAGGACAAACTTAAACCTCTCTGTGCAGTGTAACAGCAGATTTCAAGATGGATTCAGATCATAGCTGGTTTTGAGTTTGTTTGTTTTTGTTTTTCTGCTTTGTTTTGCGTTTTTTTTTTTTTGCACCACAGACAACCATTCAGACTGCTTATCCTGTGTTAACAATATGTGACAATATGGCAGCAGAAATCTGATCTGCAGTTCTGGTTGTCAGAAAAAAACATTAACCTAAAAATAGGCAAGGGTTGAGGTGGGGGGGGAATTTAATAGCTGTTTTGGTGTAAAAGATTATTATGTTTTCTTGATTCCTCCTGATCGTCCATTGGGCACAAAGGAACGATTGGCTTGCATGACGTAACAACAAACCTAACAAGACATGATCAGAATTCAGCTGACATCCAAGAACCAAAGATGCATGTCAGTACATGCAAGTCATGTGGTTTTTATATGGATAAAGTCTGGTGTGTGCCTCCTATAAAGAAGGTGGAGTGAAAACAGTGCTGTCATGGAGGGGGAGGGGGAGTGTGTGTGTCTTTGCAATCCCAATGCAAACAATCATATAAACTGAGGAAACGGCAACGGTTTACGGTTGTTGCAGTAATCCTACCTAATTTAAGCATCCCAGCATGTTTTGAGACAATGGACTCACGGACGTAAGTGAGCAGAATTAATTGCTTATTAATGTTTATTGCTCTATTAATTACTTAAATATTCACTGATGTTGGTTAATGTTATTGTTTTTATGAATAGGTTGTTGAGGTAGTTAAGCTAATGGCCTCCACTGGATGTGCAGAGTTTAGTTCAGTGTTTGGCTCTGCCAGTAAAACAGTGTCCCTGGGGAAAGCACCAGAAAAAGAGAAACAGTCTCTGTTAGGTTCTAGGTCTTCTACAATATGATTAAAAGTCTCTGTGTCGATACTGTTCTAATCCGTTCCTGGTGGCGTTGGGGAGAAAGGGCATGAATAGGCATCAGTCTGTACACTGAAAGAGTGAACTGTTGGTGGATAGGGTTTAAACAGATAAGCCAACATGTGACTGGACGAATGAAAGAGGAATAAAGGTGTGACCGAGCCTGCTAATTAACCTAGACCTGATTGGAGAGGTCATGAGTGGAACACGGTGTGGCTCACGAGGACGACAGAAGTGAATATGTGGGATAAGTGGGAGAGGCTATAATGAGTGACATTCTTGTGCTTTCTTCACAATTATAAGTAAGGGTTATGAATAGGAATAACACTACACAGCTTCATCTTCATTTTGTTCTGCAAAATGAAAGAGCAGTTGAGAGAGAAATGTAGCACGAGCAACCAATCGCTGTGTGAACTTTGGCTTTGGAAGGGGGGGTTCACACCTCAATTCACCACTCTGACCAGTGTGAGGAATGAATCAAACTGCGGTTATAATGTATGTGGATAATGAGAACAGATGTTAATTCAAGGTGTACATACAGCCAGTGACCACGGCTGAGCTGTAAGGGTTAAACAGCTGAAGTGCAGATCAGAGTAGCAGAAAGCAAAATCGTGGAAATTCAAAGCTCCTGGGGAGCACGCACCTTCCGACAGTCAATGATTCTCAATACACACAACATGAATCCGTAATGTGTCATGAAATGACTAAAGGCAGCAATCGCTGTGGATGCTGCTTGGAAATGAATTGTTCCAGCAGCTCACACAGCAACAGATGGAGGCTGTGTGATGATTTAGAGACATCCAGGGGCTTTCAGGCTAAAATATGCTATTATTTTGCATTGAAACAGCAGGAACATGTTCCACATTATCAGCAGAGCAGGAAACGTTTTTTTCTCAGAGTTTCACGTAGCAGAGATCTGATATGAATCAGAGGTAGGAGCAAGTATGGAAGTGGAAGAAATGTGATGTGAAAAAAATCTTGCAATGATCGTCGACATATTAAATTTTGAAGTTGATTTGTATAATTATTTTTTTGGCCACAGACAACAGGACTGCTTGGTCTGTGTTAACTCTCGGTTACCACTAGATAGTAGCAGAGACTAAGACAGCACAAACAGCCTGCAAACCAGAACACTCACTTGCATTGGACCTTATGGCACAAAAGCCACCCAAAAAAGGGGAGCAGGTGGGATTGAAGGTAATTGCTATGTTTTGTTCTTTCCTCTCTTCTTTGTCGTTTGTCTCTTCTTAGACAGGGCAAATATATGAATAAACATCTTAATAATTAAAACTGAGCATGAAAAGCTATTAAGTATAAATAAGAACAATAACTCGACGTACTAGACAAAATAAACATCAGATCAAATCATTTAATAAGACAAGTAATGTTTATGGAAGTGTATTTTACCATTTTTGTCTGTCATGCATTTAAACTAGTTGAAAGTTGAAGTGCTGTCTTGCTCTGCTCAATGCTGCCACCTGTTGGGTCCTAATTGTACTGTTCAGGCATCAACTAAATCTCCTCAGGACTACTGATTTCATTTTGTTGAATTTATGAAATTCAGAGTTTAATGTATTTTATCCCGTTGTTATTAATCTTTCAAAGAAATGTATTTTGTTTATTGAATTTGATGTAATCAAGTCAAGTCAAGTTTACTTGTGTAGCCCAATATCATTTACTATGTCTCAAAAGGCTTCACAGACCCACATAATGACAACAACAGTTCCTGACCCAGACCATAGCTCTCTACGAAGACAAGGAAAAATTCCAAGAATAGATTCCCTCTCCTGAACAGCCAGGTGTGCAATAGGAACCACATGTGGGCTAAATTAATCCATTACATGGAAAATCTATAACAATGGAGTGGAGGTATAACATGGAGAGAAACAACACATGAGATCTGGTTCAGTAAAAAGTGTCAGGTCCACGCTGAGGTGGTCAGAGTCCTAACATGCCAACAAAAGTCCTGATGTAGAGATTTGATCTGGAGAGGGGACGGGGTGAGGTTGTATCATCCAGCGGACGGGTGGATTGGCTAAAGTCCTGGTAGCCATAAGGCCGCCGCATGTGAGGGCTGTCTGAAGTCAGGATAGGGGGTCCTGGATGAGAGCCACATATCTGGAAGATAAAGACTTAAACAACTTTTGGGTTGGCCCCAACACTCACGAGAGTGAGAGTGAGACAGAATTAGTAAAATGTGTGTGCAGAGAGGAGAGAGATAAACATTTGAGGGGAAGGAGAGAAATATTGCGCCTCATCCACACTACATTACTGCTGACTGACGAAAGGGGAGCTAAGCCGAACACCGACCTAGACTGGCTAATCACTCTTCCGTACTACAGAGACTGTGTTTACCTCCTGTATTAGTGAGCAGTGACTCAGTTAAAATGTAACAAGAATAATTAGGTTTTTTGACGAGATTCAAGAATTTAAAAAATTTATGAGACTGTCAGACTCTTGGGATAACAAGCAAGCCTGCCTGTTACGATCGTAGTGCCTGAGTTGTCTGTCCCTATGTGTCAGCCCTGTGATAGACTGGTGACCTGTCCAGGGTGTACCCTGCCTTTCACCCGATGGATGGATGTTTCTTTTTTATCTCTGCATCCTCTCAGGCCAGTTTTTCATATTATGCTTTACACATTAAATACATTCTCTAGGGCGTTGTGGCTTAGGAGCCAGGGTGATCACCTAGTGATCGAAGGTTGGACGGTTCCCCGTCTCCTCCATGTCGAAGTTCCCTGAGCAAGACCCTAACCCCAAATTGCTCCCAACAAGCAAGTGGGCCTGGCATGGTTGCATCGGCTGTTGGTGTGAGAATGTGAGAATGTGCGAATGTGAGGCAAACACTGTATAGCGCTTTGGATAAAAAGCGCTTTAGAAATGCAGTCCATTTACCATTTAACATTTACCATGATCCCTGACCCTGACCCTAACCCAGGGGTCGGCAACCTGCGGCTCTTTCATTCCTCTGCTGCGGCTCCGTGTGACTTTGGAAAATAAACGCAACAGATACTTGGTTACATAAATAATGAGTATTTAGTTGACAGTGTTTGCCAGAGATTTACAGTGAGGTACACTGTGTCACTCCCCCTCTTTGAGAGAGTTTAAACAAGCTCACAATATGATAAATTCGGAGTATTTGCAGTCTGCAATCACCGCTATGCAAACATCGTTTGGGAAACGATTCTGTGAGTTCAGAGAGGAAAAAAAACACATTATCCTTTCCTGTCACTCCCCTGGCCATCGATCCATCCCTATTGAATATGACTGCGTTTGCAGGTGTAAGTCAACCCGATCTTGAGATGGAACTGACTGACATCGCTGACAAAGATACATAGGTCTCCAAGTTCAAACGCTTGACAGCTGATCTCGAAGATGTTGCCCGTCAGAAGGCCATTCTTGCTCAGAATCACAAATGGAGTGAAACCTTCCCAAACCGGACAAGCTTGTGTTCGAAACATGGAACGCCATCCCCAATACTTATATAAACATGAAAAAGTATTCATTTGGAGTCCTGTCGATCTTCGGATCCACATACGTATGTGAGCAGGTCTTCTCCAACATGAACCATATTAAAAACAAATATCGCTCGCAACTCACAGACGACAGCTTACAGTCCTATGTAAAGTTGAAAGTGACATCTTACAACCCTGATGTGCAGGTTCAGGAGCAAAAATCACATTAAAGAGGTCAAGGTTGCAAATATATATAGTATTTTTTAATTGTTCAGTGAAATAGTCTTTTTTTATTCAGGTTGACAGCTGACTGCACCTGCCAGTACAGGGACACAGAAGCAGAGGCATTTTTGGTTTACTGCAGGTGGATAATTTAAGTTTGGCTTTTTATACGAGGAGGACTCAAATAGATGTAGAGTATTTTATTTTGAAAGCGTCTGCGTCTTTTTTTATGGAATTCAAAATGTTTTTGTTCCATGCATAAATAAAATTTCGTTTTCTCTATAGTAGTTCATTTATTTCATAAATGCAACACACCATAGTTTTTTATACATAGGACACGGGTAAAAAATTATATATGCTGTGTTATCTTCATTTTAGATGTCAAAAGGGTTTTATGGCTCCCGGTGTTTTCTTTTCTCTGAAAAACGGGTCCAAATGGCTCTTTCAGTATTAAAGGTTGCCGACCCCTGCCGTA
>OMNV01026151.1:0-17780 GCA_900303265.1 Brotula barbata | reverse complement strand
CCCCTGCCGTAACCTAACCCAAATTGCTCCCGACAAGCAAGTGGGCCTTGCATGGTTACCTCGGCTGTTGGTGTGTGAATGTGAGGCAAACATTGGAACGCTTTTTGGATAAAAGCGCTATAGAAATGCAGTCCATATACCAAATATTCTTTACCTTTTCAATCTCTACATCATTTTTTTATTTTTTTAGCTTCCTTTAACATTGAGTTGGAGCATTGGTCTCCATGGTCCTCCTCTTGTTATTTATACAGTATGTGTTCTTTCCTAAATGTTAAAAACACGCCGACATGTGACAGAAAGATGATGGTTTATTAGAAAGCAGATTGTCAATGTTAACGTTTCAAACCCACAGTTGGATGAGTTTGTGTTTATTACATATTCAATCATCCACACAGAACCTGGACATAAGAATAGTTTTGTAGTTAGAGATGTGTTAAAACAATGACATGGCTCATTTGAGCTTTCTCTGCCTCTGATCAGTTGACATTTGGTATGTTAATCAGGATTCTATTCTGCGATCACACTTTTTTTTTCATCATACAGGCAAACATATAAAATAAACTATCTACAGTCTGCAACAGGAGCCTTACATTAGATTATTCTGGTTAAAAATAAACTTTCATTGAGCAGCTTCGGGACAAATCACAGCAGTGACCTACAAGTCTTTGTTGTAGTTAAACACCTGGTCCACACAAAGGTGGTAGAGAGCAGAATGAGGTCATAATTGTTCATCCTCGACCATATTTATTAGCGTTATTTTTTCCCACTCATGGTCCGAAAACAAGGATGTGACTGATCAACTGCTATCATATGATACAAAAGAACTGTGTGCTTGGTCTGTCTGTATCATCTGACACCAATTACACAACATAAAACAAAATTATAGGCGTAGTTGTATTTTAAGTCAATATATTTCCAAAACATACAGTGCCAAGAACAGTATTTACACCCCTTCACTTTTTTTTTATTATGGCACAGCCTTATTCCAAAAAAATTGTCCCATCATCAATCCACACATAAAACTGCATTATGATAAAGGTTAAAGAATATTTAAGAATTTCTTTTCTAATTTATTAAAATTAAAAACTTGGTGCAGTGAAAAGGGAATTGCCCCCTAAACTTAATAATAATTTTTTGTTGGCATTCTTTGCTTTATTGTGCTAGTTACTGTAAAGAGACAGACAGGGTGGAGAGAGGGCATGACATGCAGCGAAGGGCACAGGCCGGAATCGAACATGTGCCACTTTTATGTGGCACGTGCTTTAACCGTTTAGGCATTGGGTGCCCAGTTGTACCACCTTTAACAGCAACAACTGCTTCCACGCTCCCTATCACTGAACTTTGACCCACTCTACTTTGCAGCCACATTAGAGCATGAATTTTCAGTTTAGAGTCAGAATCAGAATCTGTGTTTTTCACATACAAGGAATTTGCTGTGGCATGTTGGTGCGTAACAGTACACATAGTACAAGTTTAAGGACCTGCCTCAGTATGTCAATGGGACTCAAGCCAGCGCTGTGACTTGGCCACACTCTTGAGCCATTTGGATCTTTGTCTTGTTGCACAATCCAATTGCACGTGAGCTCTGGATCACAAACTGATGGCAAGTGGCCCAGGTCCTGCAGCAGCAAAGCATCACACAAGCATCCCCATGTTTGACTGGTTGTACGGTGTTCTTATAATGGAATGCTGTGTTAGCGTTACACTGTCATCGGACCCATGTCTTCCAAAATCTTTATTTTGTGTTTACCCAGGTTGTTGTTGTCTTTTATTTAATTTTCTTTGAAGATCTGAAACAATTAAATATGTCAATGAGCAAAAACACCTGAAAACTGGAAGAGGACAAATACTTTTTCATGGCGATGATTCCATTTTGACATTATGGTATACTGTGTAGATTGATGAGGGAAAAATGAAGCATTTTAGAATAAAGCTGTAACATAAATAAAATGTGGAAAAAGTGAAAGGGTATAAAAACATTTTGTGAGTACTATATAAACTTTGAGTGAGGATGTGCTTGTGTGATAGATGTCTTTTGTGGTTTTAAGTAGCAAATATGTGATGAACATCCAAACAAACATATGGGACCTCTCCAGTTCTCGATCAATCCACAGATCAGTAGCTCATCATGTAGTTGGATTGGAAGTAGTTCAGATCATGTTTACACCACAAATTAACTGCTCCAGTTGCAGTTGGATCCTTTAACTGGTCTCTGAACCAACTTTTTGACCTAATAAGTTCTATTTCTGGAACCAATTCAGATTAGTACTGCTAGAAACAAGGTGCAATCCAGCCAACCAGTTCACATTTCCGCCTCCTCCTTGTGGCACCATTGTGTGAGCACAGAAAAATGAACATTCAGGCATGATGCCAACACAATTCCCACTTTAGGTCCTTTTTTCTGCTTCTGGCTAAAAACCAACTTTCTAGAAATGCTCAAAATGACTCAAAATTAGGTTCACAAACCACAACAAAAACTAGTTGTGCGTGGTTGTTTTGGTCTATGCTTGATTTTGATTGCCGTGATCATGCCTTACCAAATGAACCAAACCAATGAGGGAAATAAACTCGTCCAATCAGTGCAGTCCTTGAACAGGTTCAACCCACAAAGTCGCAAAAATGACAACTCCATAGAGCCGTCACGTAACATCCACATTCTTTGACATGACCAACTTTCCAAGCTTGGAAAAACTGTTAAGAATTAGGTTCAGGAACCAGAAGGGAGACTGTTCCATGTTGGTGGAGATGACACAAATGTAGCTGTTTTGGTACGATTGCTATACAATCTCTGGGTTCGGCCCAAGCGTATTGAACCGAGGAGGGAACAAACCCTCGTCCGGTGGAATCCAACCACACCAAATGTGAGAAAATGCCCAAAACCTCGGACAGTACTTTTCCACTTAAAAAGTGCTGGTTCTGACACCAGTTCTGTTCAGTATCCTAGTAACCAAGGTTTAATCTAACAAACCTGGTAGAATAGTACACACCCACCCAGGATGTCATCATAGTTCCCACTTCTGGTTCTGCTATTCTGTGGTTCTCGCTGGGAATCAAGTTTTCGGACTTAAAAAATTAGGTCTGTGAATCAGAAAGGAAATGAGGTATATATGTTTTTTTCAGTCCTCACCTAAGTTTGATCGTTGTGATCAGACCTGCCCAAGCGAGCTGAACCAAGGGGGAAACAAACCCTTGTCTGACTGAAGTGGATCAAACCACAGGTGCAAAAACATCCAGAGATGACAACACCTCAGAGTCGGCATGTAATAACACGTTCTTTGATGTAATTTGGGGTAAAAGTGAGTGTGTTAATTGTGGAGGGCGGGTCATTGTGCAGGGGTGCAGCGGTGGCTCTTGTAGGTTCCCAGATGTCGGAAGCTGCGTCCACACTGTTGGCAGCAGTAAGGCGTCGCCCCGCTGTGGATCCTCTGATGCGTGTAGAGGTTTCCTAGCTCTTTAAAGCGCCGTCCACACTGCGGACAGGCGTAAGGACTCTCGCCAGTGTGCACCCTCTGGTGTCTCTTCAGGCCGGACAGCACCGAGAAACCTTTCCCGCACTGGGGACAGGGGAAGGGGCTCTGGGCACCGCTGTGCACCAGCCTGTGGCTCTTTAAACGGGCTGCATGTCGGAAACGCTCCCCACACTCTGGGCACATGAACGGCTTCTCTCCGGTGTGAATCCGCTGGTGCTGCCGCAGGTTACCAAGATAGTTGAAGTGGCGGCCACAGTCCCCACACTCATACCCCCCCTCGATTTTAATTTCCCTTTTAACAGGTGCTGCTCCTTGCCCTAAGCCCATGTTGACCCCTGGTCCCGTGCCACCTTCATTTACCCTCATTGCGTCCCGTCTGGAGTCGATGCTGTTGTCGGTCAGGACCGGTATGGCCGAGGAGGTGGACTGCAGGGCCTGGAGAGACTGAGCACCGGGAGTGTCTGAATGGATCAGTTTAATGTGTTCCTCTAGGAACACAGAGTCAGGACAGAAGGTTCCACACAGTGAGCAGATGTAAGTGTGGCTAGGAAACGGCTGGCCTGAAAATAGAAAAACAGAAATTAACAAGTCGAAAACAGCACAATGAAGAGATGGTGCTTGCATTTGTATCATCAAAACCTGGTTTGACAGGAAGAGCAGATTCAGTCATGTTTACTGCTCATACTTGTTATCATGATTGTAGGTCTGGCCCTGAGTAACATTGAGCTTTGAAGTTACAAATCAAAACTGTATAACAGAAACACACAAATTTTGAAAAAGCTTTTATGCTTGCTTAGCGTGAATTCTGGTGAGACGATAAAGTCATTCGTAAAATTGTGAAGACGACTGTCATTGCGATTCAGTGGTGATGTTAAACATGTTAATTTCACAGGATAAGAAGAGGAAACTGTCTTCACAAACATCCTTTCATGTAAACAATACCATTTCCATAGTTGAATATCATCGACTTTTTAAAGATCTGCCTGTTTCGTGTACACGTGGCAATGGAAGGGACACAGAGAACTTCAGAGTCCAGACCTACCCCCCTCCTCCGGCTGCTCTGGATTGCCCTCCACAGGACTGTCGCTCTCTCCTGGTGAGTGTGGAGGCTCCATGGCGAAGTCAGTGGCCTGCATATGTGAGAGCGGAGCCTGGCTCTGGTTCTGTATCTGATCCATTCCACCCCTCTCTCTTATTGATGTGTCATCTTCATCATGGTCCTCGGCTTCATCTGCCTGTTCATTCTGACACTCGGGCTCTTTGATGCCTGGGACAAATAAAATCGAAAAACAGGAACACAATCAGGGTGCTTCAGAGACCACTAGTGGTAGTCATACTGGGCCTGCATGATGTCAGCATTATATTGCATTAATGTTAGCATTAATATTGCATTTTCCTAAAATTATTATTAATGCTGACATCACGCTGGTAACATGGAGGAAGACACCGTCACAGCGCAAGCTACCCAAGAATAGCTAGTTTGTTTACAGAGAAACAATGCCTCAATTATTTGGAGGTGATTTGAATTTAAAAGAGGAATAAGTAGCAGAGCAATGCAATCTGTTGCAAATACAATAAACATGTTGCAACTAGAAGTGGAAATACTACAAATCTCTTCCAAAGTTTACAACAGCAGCATTAACTGCAGTAAGAAAGGCACACAAAAATGACACAACACAAATGTGTGGTCAGGCAGAACGTGCAATCCATATGAATGATTTGGTAACTGCATGACCGTTTTATTTAATGGAGGTACAATAAAGCAGTAAAATTTAAATTTAAACATGATTTTTAAAGAGAGGGACTTGCGTTTACATTTTGTTATCTGCACAGTAGTGTATTCTCAAACAAGAAGAGGAGCCATGTATTTGATCTTATAAATAATCGTGTTCACGTGTAGTTTTGGCTTACAATTGAGCATTCAACATGAACAAATACCAATATGTACGTATATATGTATTTGTTGTATACCACCATTCAGCCTAAAAATATCCACAATTGATTTTTGGTCCATCCATTAGTTATCAGCTAGTATGAAGTATTAAAATTAAATCATGGGCTTCTAAACAGAAAGTACATTGAATGCAAGGAAGGAGCATGCATAGTGAACCTGTGGAGGGCGAGAACATGGAGCCTAATATCTTGTCCATGGTTTCAAGTGATCTGTTTGGAGTTGCTGTTTTAGGCCTGTTATTGCTTACCTTTCAGCTCTGAGGAGTAGTCCATCGGTGCCATCCATTCATAGTCATAGATTCGTTTGCTTGCAGACGGCAGGATGCTGAATAGGTCATCTGAAGCAGAGTCAGACTCTCCATGTCCAGGCCCAGAGCTTGCCATCCCACTGTCTGGCCATAGGCTGAGGGAGTGCGGGTCAGACTCCTGGCGAGCCTCCCTATCTGCTTGGCTGCTCTGGTCACCGTCCATTTCTGACCCCCCTCTGGAGTTCTTATCTTTCATCAGATAATCACAAATTGCATCTATGTTTTCCTTCTTTACTCCAGGCAGGATTGCTTTGACTCTCCTTGGGTCTATGGTGGTCTGCTTACCGGAGCTTAAGTCAGATTTTCTGAAGGCAGTTTCACCCGATGGCTCTGTGTTGACATGGTTAGTATTGTTAAATACAACATAAAAAGTCAAACTACGACAAAGCATAAAAATCCTAAAAAGGTAAAGGTGGTGGTGGTAACAGAGGCCACCCACCAGTTCCATTCAGTATCCCTGGAACCAATGTGGTTTATTGCGAACCAGTTGCACCAAATGGCTCCAGTGAATTGCAAAGAGCAAAAATGGGCAGAAGCAGATTATTGTTCACTCGTGTACCACAGTATTGCGTGGTGCTGGTGTGTACAGTAGAGCTAAATAGATTTTGTCTATTCCCGAAGACGTATTCATGCATTATCAAGGTCTGTTTCTGTGAGCATCCTTTTATTTGTGTACATTTAAATAGTATTAATGTGATGATAAATCCTTTGACCCCGCTGATTATTTGAGTTAATCGCAGTAGAATCGGAGTTTTAAAGTGCCTGTAAACTTACTTCGCGAAAAGAACCACAATTAACACCCCCCGTTAGTAACGTAAGAATAAACAAATGACAAATTCAACGCTAGAGGGTGCCAAAACGACGGATGAAAAACTAACACCAAATAAAATACCACAAAACAAATGATGGAAATGACGGAGGTCACCGCAAATAAATAAATAGAAAAAATGACCAAATAGTGCTTGAGGCAAAAATTAAAAGGAATGTGGAAAAAATAAATAAAAAGAAATTGATCTAACATTACCTTGCATTGTAGTTACTCCGGGATAAGGCTCTCTACCATCCTTCTGGACGGTCTCCAGTTTAGCCTTTAACATTTCGATTTCGTCTGTTTTCTCTCGGAGCTCCATTTTCAAGACTCTGATCCTCACGCTAACCATTTTGCGGATGTCGGACAGCGCTGTCTCCAGCACCACCGCGATGTTCCTGCCGAGGTGCTCCGTGATGTCGCTGACCGAGCACAGCAGCTCCTCGTCGTGCTCCAAGTCCAGGAAATCCCCGTCGGCTCGGGTTTGTGGTCCAGGAGGCTCCATGAAGACACCGTGGAGCTCTGGAGAGGCACCGGCTTCGGTGAAACTCTGATTTCTTCTGCGACTCATAGATATGATGTTTTTATTCGCGATGTTTATTAGCTAAAGCTGCACACAAGCTAATGTTTGGACGCAGCCGATAGTCAAGTTTGGCTGAGCGAGCAGGGGCAATACCGGATGTCACTATAATCTGTATTCAAAACAAAAGTTCTGCGGTTCCAAACGTGTGGACTATATTTTATTTTGAAATACTTAAAAGGAAAATATTTGTTTTTACGTTGCTTTGCTACTAGTTAACTTGATAGTCGCCAAAAAACCAACAGAGCAGCAATAATGGCTGAATTTCGCAGAGTTTACGGCAGATTTAACCAGTAGCGCCCTCTATTGTACATTTTGCAAACTAGCTACCCTATGAAGAAGAAGAGTTGAATATGACCAGCCGAGTCTGAGGTAAAAACCCCTGAGAGAGACGTACGATCAGACACTGGAGTATTATGATGAAGTTAAAAAAACACAGTAAAAATACATGCACGTATTTTAAGTTCAAATGGCAAATAGACAGAAAACCTTTATTATCTGAATACAGCACCAGCTATATTTAAAAGCTTAAAAACAGCTTTTAGGAACTAGTCCTTTCAGTTTCGAACCTCCTTGAGCCTGAGCTGAAATTGTCTGAATTTATCATGCATGTGGAATTCAATATTATTAAATACAACATGAAATGGGACTAATGTCTTTGCTTTTAAATTTGGGTTTCATAATAATACAAATGTTCTAATATTACCATCTGTACCAATAGTACCATCTGACTTTTGTCATGAAAAAACTATATACATATATATATATATATACAGTGCTGTGTAAAAGTCTTAGACCACCATTCGATTTGTTGTTTTAGCAATGTTATCTATCGCTTTATTAGAATACAACCAGAAAATATGGGAAATGTGTACACAGTAGTAAAAAACAGTAAAAAATCAGAAAAGAACAGCTTCTACAGGCTATTAAAGTGTCAAGGATTTAGTGTGATCTCCCTTTACACCTGATCAATAGCAGGAACCAGGCTCTCTTCAACCTAAATGGAATGGAACCCTAATTAATGTCATTGATAACCTGTATTTGTCCTAATTTCATCATTATTTATTGTCAGAATGACTGCTGGGAAAAAGGTCCATTACACCAGGTTTGATAGTGGTGGACCAAGACTTTTGCACAGTACTGTATATATTAAAGTGCTGGGTGTGTCAGATTAGTCCAGTGTCTGTTTAAGTAATGCCTTTCTTTTGCTTGTTTTCACTGACTTATTTTAATAAGCACATACCCAAATAGCTTGGTTCCCATTTTCCTTGACCATTCTGCTGCCTATGACGTTATATCACCAAATTCTACTACGTGGATTTGCATCCTACCTTGAAGGGCAATAGTTCCAGGTGATACAACTAGGGTGCCTGAGGAATGGGTGCTTGCCCCCCTCCTCTTTTCTCTGTACCCAATCTGCTGCTTCCTATCATCTAGGCACATGGATTCTTCTACCACTTCTATGCTACCACTGCTATGCTACCACTGCTATGCTACCACTGCTGTCTTTCATCCCCTCCAGATGACCTCACAATCACAGCATGAACCTCAGCCTGCCGCACAGACATTTCAGCCAGGATGAAGGAACATCACCTTCAACCCAACCCCTCTTAAGATTGAAATATTGCCCATCCCTGCCACCCCTGTTGTCCATCACAACATGACAATCCAGTTTGTATCCACAAAGCAAGGCCCAACCAACATGGCCAATAATCAATGGCCATGTGTCCTTCTCCAGGCACATTGGTTACACCTCGTGGACGTGTAGATTCAGTCTGAACAAAATAAGGAGAATTAGATCAAGTATGCTACCTAACTCCTTGTCCAAGCTCCGATTAGCTCCAAACAGGATAACTGCCATGCTGTACTTGATGGCCAACCAGCCTGTGCCATGAAACCACTTCAACTTGTACAAAACGCTGCAGCAAGGAATGTTTACAACCACACAAACGGGCACATGTGTTTCCTCTCCCGGTCACACTACACTCACTCTCCCAGTTACTGCACTCAAGTTCAACACTTTCATGTCAGCCAGTGGAATGCGCTGCACCTACATCGGTGCACTCATGAAGCCCTGCACTCTTACCCCGTCAGTGCCCTCTGCTGCTCAGAGACATCCACCGACTCCCTCAGCGTGGCCTTAAGTCGCTAAGAACCTTTGCCTTCCCGATCCCTGTTACGTCTGCGGTCGTATTGTGTTTTTTTGTTTTTTTGACTAACTGAGAGTGAATGAATCTCAGAGGTAAGCGATTGAGGTGATTGGCTCCTTGAGGACTGCTGTCTATATGTTTTTGGGACTTAAATACTTTGTGGTGTTGTCAAATTACCCAAAGCATAAAGTATATTTTTTCAGGAGAGACTATTGATACATTTGTTAGTAGTAAAGTATCTCCCATCACATAGTACAGAACAGAGGATGAATACTGAAAGAGAAAATCAATAACATACTGATCGGTGAAGTACGTGATCATTTCCATTTCCAAATGCTCAATAATTAGCATGAGTAAAAACCACTTCCACACTTTCTGTGGGCTTATACTTTTTCTACTTCAGTGGATCATTTTTCTAGCAGATGAGTATGACTGGAGTGACCACATCTGTTGAATCTCTCGTTTTTTCGTGAATATAGCCTCCAGGTACTTTATTAATGGCTGCATGCAACATGTAATCTCAGCCAATCATTGTGGCCCGTTGAGTTTGAACAGAACTTGTAATTTTGCTGTGTGGGAGACAAACGGTATGTTTAAATGAGGAGAAAGCCACGGCTTCACTAGATCACTGATGCCAGCTAAACCTAAGTCAGAAAGGCAACTAAACTGTGGAATGGCAGAGGAAAATGTAAACCTGCCTGTGGTGAACTCATTATTCTGGAGTTATTCCACCACATGTTCACTGTTGTTTTTATTCTTTCCAAAACATGAAGTCATTCTCCCCTCCAGACAGGGATATGAGGACATGATTTCAGTCCTGTCCCCTTGTAAGGACAATTTAACACGGCCAAACCATGTCATACACTTACACTGTTTGTTATTGTTGTTACTTATGAGGACATCCAGCCTACTACAATCCACCTCTTTGGTTCATAAATCTGATTACTAACACATCACACTGTACTATCACATCTCAGCAAGCAGCTCTGTGAGAGAAATGAAAGGCTTTCGTGTTAACTGCAGCATGGAGGCCATCTTTTCCCTGTTTGTTAAAAGTAATGAACTGATTTTCCTGAAACTTGGTGGGCAGGCTTGACACAGGAAGAGTGCATGAAACTTTGTTCCTTTTTGGATCAATGCCCATTTTATGTTGCATTTTGTACAATCGGAAACTTGACCAAAATAGGTGATAAAACATGATTTTACTTTCAAAAAAGAAACCAAAATGACCTCACTTTACAAAAATGTAGCTTCTCTCAGGGTGTTATTCTGAATCTCACACGGATAGGAGTACACACTCATACACACACATAGTGCAGATGTTAGGCTGTTATAATTCTTTCTGGCTGACATTCACACTCCGGTTCAGTCTTTTCCACGGATCGACAGCAGTCTAGGTTTGTTTGGGCAGACGAGTGGCGTGTCGACCAGGACATATGTGTTTCAGTGAGGCGTGTGTGTGTTTATTTGGACGAGCTGTGTCCGCCTCTTGAAGAAACACAGGCCCTGTTGTTCAGCAGGTATATGCAGTGTTTCCTGAGGTAATGGAGGGATACGGGCAGCACTTGGGAATATTTATCTGGGTTTTCTTTCTTTTCCTGCGTCGAACTGAATATTTGATGCATCATATTTCTGGAACTGCTTGTTACCCGACGAGTAACATATGATTATGTTGCTAGAAGTACAGTATGGCCGATGTAAACACTTTTAGTCATTTATGATTTTAATCTACAGAACAGAAGTCTGCATGTACTCTCTGCAAAAACATTTATTCTCACTTCGACAAAAGAAAGTCCTCCTGACGATGAGTATAAGTAATTGTGATTTTTTTTGTTACCTTACGTTTGTACTTTTTTTTCTCAACATATTACAACTTTATTCTCGTAGCCTTTCGGGAACTCAAACTAAAAGAATCCCGGTGCAACGCCACCTAGCGTGCTTGTGTGTACCCTGATGTCTCCAGCCCTGTCTCCCTCATCACCTCCCAACGTGTAAGAGGTTTGAATCCGGGCCAAACCACGCCTCCACGCCGCAGCTGCTGCCCACGTCTCCGCCCACTCCGCTGGCCGGCCGCCGGGTAACAACAAGCGCTCCTGAGCCCCGACAGACAAAGGCGGAGAACCAGAACCGACATCCAGCGCTCAATTACGCGCGGGTTGAGGATAAAGATTGACGCATTCACTGCACAGCTTGCAGGAATAGCTCCATCCTTTCACTCTGCTGTCTTTCACAACAACAATGAATTACAGTTTGATGAAGAGTTCCATCTGTCAGGTCTAAAAAAAAGCAATGCGTAAAAGCGCAGACCGCCTCTTCTCCGCGTAAACTCATCTTCCTCCGTCTGCGTCCACCGGCTTTCGCTTAAAATGCCAACTCTGCCACTTTCCGCCCTCTGCGTTTGCTTCTTCTTCCTCACAGAGTTCGTCACAGCTGAGCCTAAAGCGAAGTGTCCGACGCGGTGCGATGTGAGCGCCTGTCCGAGCCCCAGCTGCCCCAGCGGCTACGTGCCAGACCGCTGCAACTGTTGCTTGGTGTGCGCGCAGGGCGAAGGAGAGCCGTGCGGCCGCAAAGATGACTTGCCGTGCGGGGACGGGCTTGAGTGCAAACACCCGGCGGGCAAACGGCTCTCCAAAGGGGTCTGCCAGTGTCGGTTCAGCCGGGTGGTGTGCGGCAGCGACGGGAGGACGTACGGGAACGTGTGCCAGCTGAAGGCGAGCAGCAGGAAGGCGCTGCAGCGCGGAGAGAGCGCGATCAGCGCGCTGCACAGAGACGCGTGCGAGGGCAACGCAGGTACGCAAACACACGGAGCACCAAACCCACAGTCCGGGTGTTTGGATAGAACCAGACAATGAAATCCACTGAAAGGAAATCACAAATTGAGGCTGAATGAAAAATTTGATGTCTGTGTCTGATTTCATGTGGAAAACATAAAATAAAATACCACAATTTAAGACTTGACAAAATACATTTTCCTCAAAGGCAGACTGGCTCACAGACGCTCAGCACAGCTGACTCCTAAGTTTTTTTCCATCCATGCTGCCAGCAGCAGCTTTTGTTCATATTTGAGTCCACATAGTTTAGATCCACGTGTGAGTCAGCACTCCATTTCATTTATTGAACATTTTTCACCATGTGTATTTGAGTGATACTACAACAGCAATGTTACAAAATGTATTCTCAGGAAACATCCAAACTAGGTCACTGACAATTTTCTGTAAGTTGCAGCATTCCAAAGGCCTTTGTGTGGACCCTAATGGATCCATGCTGCTGTTTCATACAGCACAAATCAGGGTAAAATGTCATAGAAAAACAATGTCTGTGGCCACAGTGTATCCACACATTTGTATCCAACTCAACAGTCAGAGCAGCTTTTAGAGGTTTTTCCTTGTGATTCATATGAACTCCAAATACCTTTGGAATGCTTCAACAAAACAAAACAACGTCAGTTACCCAGCTACAGGCATAAATAAAGTGGGATTTTGAGAAATTGCTGATGCCAGGCTTTAACTACTAGACGGTGGCTACGCTCTAACAATTATGGCCATACCTCATTTGCAAAGTCGAGCATGCTCGATGGGAAACCCCCTCACCCGACCTGGGTGTTGGGATAAAGAAAAAAATCAAAGCTACATTTAAGTAGGTTAGATTTGGTAAATTAGGTAAGCCTCTTGGTGTAGGTAGACCAGGGTGCATATGCAGTGCTGTGGCCCTCGAAGACCAGGACTGAGGTCCCAGGACGTTGGTCTATGGTCTTCATCTTGTGTTGTTTCTGATGGCTGAAACAGATTGCTGCTAGACCGACTGCTACAACCATCACCACACACACACACGTTGAGAGATATCGCAGGAAGCAGGAAGTCCCTCATCCAACATTGTGGCAAAGCACTATTTACATAGGCTTTGATCGCAACCTCTTTATTTTGTCTGGTTTCAAAGGACACACACACACACAGTTAGTGGAGCATTAAGTTGTTGAAGGGTGTGGTAAACTAAGACTACAGTCCTGACTGACCCCCTGCCCTCAGCTCTAAAATGTAATTATTGACGTAAATCATTCATTACATCCATTTATATCACAGTAAGTACAAATAATTTTTATGTAATTGACCAATTCACTCAGAAATGGTGCCGTTACGGTGTTTCAAATATGTTTGCTCAATGCAGTTTTTCCCAATTCAAATATTTTAAAAAAAAGGTTACTGGAGTTAGTATTTAATCCCTGCTGTCTTAAAAGAATTAATGTAAAGTTAAAGTCATTAAGATTCAGCCGGACTCTATTCAGTGTCTGCTGGGAAAAACCCTCTGACACACACACACACACACACAGGAAGTCGTTCATTTCAGCCTCCTGCCAACACAGTGGTTTTTGTGTCTGTTCTGCTCATAGCGGTATGACACAGTGAACTAAATCCAAGAGCTGTTTGACATTTTATGTTCGAAGAAAAAAATCATGGCTTTGTTTTTATAGTCTTGTCAGGTTTAGATCTTTTATCAAAATATTACAACTGAAATGTTGAAGTCTACCTTTATTTATTTATTTTTTGTTAATCTGTTGCACTAATACTCCACTGTAAAGTATTTAGTCATGATTTGAAGTAGAGGCAAACGGAGTCTCACAGAGGTTGCTGGGTGGTGAAAAAGCAGCAGGGCTTCATTATGGTGAAATTTAGTTAGAGGGTAAATTTGTATAAATAGTTCATCAGCAGTCTCCAATGAAGCAACACTGAGAGAAAAAATCAGAGCAGCCTCTTATGGTTGAATGAGATTTTTTTTGTAGTGTATTACTGAGTGAGTTTTCCTTTAAGGTTCAGAGTGACTCTCAAAAGAAGCCATGGAATCAGACCTGTGACTATTTTAGAGCTTAACATAGTAATTTTGATGTCAGGATCTTAACCGGACGTGCTCCGGTTTGGCTCCGTCTGTCATTTGAGGAGCTGTCTCAGCTTATTTCACTAAAGTAAGAAAACCGCATTTTCCTCAAAGGCAGATTTGGCTCAGAGACACTCAGTACAGCTGACTCTCAAGTCTCCATTGACAACCTGGTGTTTTTCCAGCAATGCAGCCATTTTTTGGTCACCAAAAGGAGATCCATGTGCTGGGTCCTGACCTGAATTCACTTGTTTTACATTTCAGCTTCAAGGCCTTAAAGTAATTTTACAAATTGTAATGATTTTAGATCTAGCTACGTCACAAAGATTTTTTTTTGGCAAGTTGTGGCATTCTGGAGGTATTTGGTGTTCACATACCAAGACTGAAGGTCTTTCAGTGGAGCCTTATTCTTCCACGGACTGTAACACAATCCAGCAACATTCACATGGATCACAGCGGTCAATTCAACATAACTTGTAAGAACCTGATGAATTCTGATGCTAAGCACACAGTCCTGCCATGCTAACTCAGGGAAATAATCAAGAATGACTACAATTTTCACAAAACAGACACTGGTCGTCTTCGTCAAAATTAGGCTGCTTTCACACTTACGCAGTCAAGCTTTTTCGATAGTTTGGGTCATTTCAGCAGCTCGCCAACCATGTGAACCCTGGTCCACCACGGATCAGCGAAACCTGTTCATCTGGTTTCAGATGAGCTCATATTTCTACAATGGTCTGGACCAAAGTCATACCTGGGCCATCGCTATCATTTAAGGGCACTTTCACCAATCAAACTTTTCTGAAACGTTCGACCTGAAGTCATTTTACGGTTGTCCACGCGATTAACACACGGTCATCCAGCACCCGATGAGCTGCAGGTGCAGTTTGGGTTGATGATGCCTTTAAGGAACAAAAAAAATGAAAAGCTTCTCCAAATGGGACATTCATTTAGTAAACATCATGAGGAGCACTCAAATGCAGCCAAATTTACCCTAAAGTCCACAAAGCCCCAAGGAAAAACAGAAATTTGAGTGACCATGAAGACAAATTTCCATATTTTGACATGCGCACAGACGCTTCTACTGTTTTTGCATCATCGTAAGCTTTTCGTAACGTTGTAAAAAAATCTATAGCATCACAGTGCTGATCCGAACGAATGATTGAAAATGAATGAGAGCGCTGTCAAAGACACATGCAACATGGAAAGAAGGGTAACAAAATAAACAAAAACTCACATTAGAGCCGATTGGAGCTCTGATCTGGCGATGGTTTTTTATCTTTATCCTCTGGTCCCTTTCTGGGTAGGTTTTCCATACATCTGTTGCAGGTCATTTCCAAACCTTTGAACCTGTGACCCTGTCGAGCACAGTTAGTAGTGCTAACCCATTCATGCCAGGTCACACTGACCTCCATCGAGTGGAAGAAAATGTATTGATCCACTGGATTAAACTTCCGCGCTCTGAGCCGTTTGAAGATCTTTAGCTTGAATGTGATTTATTTGTAGAAGCTCAATGTGTTTGAGTTTCTGTGGTCCAGCTGTAGGAAGATCATCCCAAACTGGTCTCAGATTTTTCCAGATGTTTTCGAGGCGGTTTCCAGATCAGAAACCACAGCCACCTGAGGAGAAATCATTTGTTTGATCTAAAAACTGTTTGGCCCGAGGTTGAACAGAGAAAACCGGGCTGCTTTGGTAATGCTGGGTCATGTGGTCTCTGGGTCCGTATTAAACAGACGCTCTCGTAGAAATAGCCACAAATTACAGACAGGGAGTTTTCCAGGATGTATGATACTGTGCTGCTGCGGGGCGATGCTTTGTTCACCAGTTTGTTCTCGTGAACACACAGTGATACCCAGGCAGGGCTAAAGCTGGACACACACACTACGAGCTCAAACTACACGTTAACATCTCACGTTCTTCCCTGGTCCTCTTCATGTGGAGTGTGTGTGTGTTCTCCCCGTGACTATGTGGGTCCTTCCAGTTTCTCCTACCATAGGTTAATGCTTCTACCATTGCCCTTGACTCAGGCATGAGAGCTGGATTTGGTCCCTGGGTGCTGCATTTTGTGTGCCCTCTGCTCCTCATAGTTATCTTGTCAAAGGCATTGAACTAATTTTGTTGTGCTGTGTAATGACAATAAAGATTTTGTCTTCTTTGTGCTGAAAGTTTAGAATGATTATTAAAATACTTCATTCTTCTTGCCAGTATAGGTCCTCCACATGCTTCCAGTCCTCGCTACAAGTTTAATTTCATAGCAGACGTGGTGGAGAAGATCGCTCCTGCTGTGGTTCACATTGAGCTCTTCCTCAGGTACGAACTCTGTGTTTACACCTTCTCTTATTTATTCAATGTCATCTGAAAATCAAAGTTGTCATTATCCACGTGTGTTGTTTTTTCTCCTGCAGGCATCCTCTGTTTGGTCGGAACATACCCCTGTCGAGTGGATCAGGGTTTGTGATGTCTGAAAACGGACTCATTGTTACCAATGCCCACGTTGTCTCCAGCACCACACCAGTGTCCGGTCAGCAGCACCTGAAGGTAAACAAACCACTTCATCCTGCACGTTTCTCCTGATTTACAGGGTGATGCTCAGAATGTTTTTGATGATCATAATGTGCTGCCTATAAATATCAATGTACAGAAATACAGACTATCATATAGAATAATTCTGAGGATGTTTAACTTTCCCACTGTATCTTTTGACTTCTGTGAATATTCAGGGCGTTGATATATGTGATACAATACACTCATACAGTAAACACGACTGAGGCTTTTCCTTGAAAACCCATCGGACTGTATTAATAAATTTGACTTGAATTACATGGCAGCATAGAGAACCTGCTGGGTTGAAGAAACTTGGCTGAGGATCTAAAACGTCTATCATTTTGAAATTGAAATGAAATCTCATTTTTATTTCCTGCAGGTCCAGATGCAAAACGGTGAGGTGTATGAAGCCAACATCAAAGACATCGACAAAAAGTCTGACATCGCCACCATCAAAATCAACCCACAGGTCAGTCCACAGCACGGCGAGACTAAGGGAGATGATTGGTCGGTCAGTTAAGCGTTCCCTTTTACTGCTAAGGCTCGGTCCTCCATAAAACGCAGCTGTTTGGAGTGTTTTACAGAGCACTGTGATTAACAACAAACAGGATCAGCCATGAAAGCAGACAATAAAACAAATGTAGAGGAGACTAGTGAGACAAAAATCGACAAGATGAAATACAACATGGCAAGCAATAAAATAGGATAAACAAATTCTAGAATAAATCTGAAAAACTGGACGAAATCACATAAAATTTAAGTAAAATAAAATATAACTCATAAGAAATAAATGACTCAACGATTCAAGATAGATTAAATAAATAGAATATAGTTTAATACGACTAAAAACAATAATAATAAATGAACCGAGTTGAACTTTTCAGTGGTGTTGAAGAGATTAAAAAGTCACATGGCTTGAGTTTTTGTTTTGGCTTTGGTCCATCGTCACAAGGTGGTCTTCCTCAGCACTCCTGCAGAGTCTTTTACCAGAACCAGACTGTGTTTACAGTGTGTCAAGTGTCCAGGTCACAGTGGGGATGTGAGGGTGGGGTGCTGAATCACAAAGTCCCCCAATGGGCCTCCGACTCATCATCCCAG